>JBCEWC010008565.1:0-19809 GCA_038996855.1 Solanum aculeatissimum | reverse complement strand
TTATGTGCTACATGCTTTAGCTTCCCCGTTTCCGAACCGATGATGAGTGTAATGATGCTATGATGGCTTGATCGAGGGTCTTCGGGTCCTCTTTCGCCATGTCCATCTAGGCCCCCTATCCGGGTCGTGACAGTTTCGAATTTTCATTATTTCCTCTAGGGTTTTCCACCTTCTATCAAGCAAGGTATGTGGGCTTCATTCATGGGAATGCTTTCACCCATGAAGCCAACCCCTTCTCATTGTTTAAGTTTCGTGATTTTAAGTTATGATGGTTACGGGTAAGACTATTAGTTGGGTTCTTCAAGTATTGACTATTTATGTATGAATATCTATCGAAGACTTGTCCCATGCTCTAGATGATGAATCTTGAACCCATGCATGATATGAACTATGAAGATTATCAGTTTTAAGATGAATTTCATGATATTAAATTTGACGTTTCTTTCTACTACATTGGTGGGTTGATCGATTTAATTCTTCAAGTGAAATGGATTTATATTATCTATGAGTTATACTACTTAAATTGCATGATTTTTAGTATATATGCATTCACCCACCATGTTTGATTAAATTTATGTGATGAAGATAATTGCATGATTTGCAAGAGAAGCATGAGATGTTGATTATGTGGACTCCTAAGCATGTTTTGAACTCATGAAAAGTTCCTATGATTTATAAGAAAATGTTGAGTCCGTATGCTATATTCTATCCTCCTGAGAATGAATATTGTCTACATGAAGGGGTAAAGTATGATAAGTTTTATACTTTCATGTACTCACCAATGTTCACAAGAAGGTGTCAAGATCACGAATGTTCCACCCTCTCGTGTAAAGCTATGCCACTAGAAGGGTTCAAGTTTCTAAATGTTTTTACCCTCTAGTGTAAGGTATATGCTAACTTGTAGGGGTAAAGTTATGTGAATGAGCTACTCATGCCATGTTAACACGATTTTACAAGTCTTTCAAGTTATAATGATATTTATGATATAATTATGTTAAGTATTTCGTGGGACTAGACTTAGCACTGAAGGAGGCTTAAGGGAGGGGTTCAACTTAAGGGATCCTTATATAAAGTCTTGGTCTCTTAACTTTGTGCCACCATAGGTTTATGTTATGCTCCCTAAATGGGATTTTTACTAGTGGATCTATCTAGGTCAAGTTACCCACTATGTGGGGTCAAGTTTGGTTTACCTTGGAAAGTAGACCACCTTTTTTTGGTGGGGGGTCATGCATCGGAATTCCATGTAGTAGCTCACTTGGTCTTATATGTTGGTTACAGTCTCCTCCCATCTATGTATGTATGTTATAGAAGTTTGATTGTCTCTATGTATATTTTGACTCAAGCACCATTCGTGCATGTCATATTGATTTATTATCTATTGATTATGATTGTGCATTTTCTAATGTTATACTACTTTTCCATGCTTGCATTGCACCCCCCATACTTAGTACATTCCAAGTACTAACGCATACTCTTTTGCCTACGTGATCTCACCATGTAGGGACCGAAGCTCGTATTCATCCTTCTCCACGTGGCTAACCGGATTACTTGAAGACTTCTTTAGTAGGTCCTCCATTACGGGGACAACATTCATTTTCCTTTCATGGTTAATTAAGTCTTATGTATTTATGGATATTTTTTAGTTCAGGGTGGGCCTGGAAGCATGTCTTGTCCCCCATTCCATTCATGATAGAGGTGTTGTTAGATATGACTATTATGTAATGAACTCGACTCCTATTATATCTCTATACTCTATGCAAGACTTCCCTTAGTCCCTATATCCCCTTCTATGCTTGTTATTCTTTGATTTAAGCTCTCGCAACAAAGGATGCGTCAGTGATATGTAAGAGCCTAGTTTGGGTTGCCTTCGGATCTCCCATTCGCTATATCACGTCTAGGCCCTAGGTTTGGATTGTTACACCAGAAGAGCTCTCCCTCCAATCCATCCAATACAAAAACAGTAACTCTTGAACTATGAGTTTATCATTAGGGGCTAAAGATGGTGAGACATAGTCTATAGGCCACTATATCTCATACTCAAGCTTAAGGGAATACGGTCTAGTTTGTCCTCTAGGTGAAGATTCCCCTCTATCATGTCCTCATCCGTTGGCCCTATCACGAGCCCTGTCTTGACCACGAATGGGAGCGACACCCAGCTCTTAACTCATGAGCCCAACAAACCTAGAGCTCTTATACCAAACTTGTCGTGACCCAAAATTGGATTGTAACTAAAGAGAATAAACTAAAGTAAAAGCAACCACAACATTTAATGCAAAATTTCAAAACCTGAAGTCATGATTACAAGACACCCTAAAGTAGTACGAAAGAGTAAATACAACTATCTCAAATGAAAACAAAAATTGTCTGATAATGTCTAATAAAATGTCTTGAAACAGAAAGCAGCAAAAGAAATATCAAAAGATCTACAGTGACTCGAAGACTGAGGATCACCACTAAGATATAGGATAGATAGAAGAAGACTAGTAGAATGAGATAAAATACAATGATGGGGTTCCCATTCTCATTCTGCAGGGAGGAAACAAAGTAAGTGTGAGTACACCAAAATGTACCTAGTAGGTTCAATTGACTGGGTAAGAGAAATCGAGCAAGCATGTAATAACAAAGAACACTATCACCTGCATTTTTAGTGCACAAATAAAATATACATAAGGGTAAGATAAGATAGCAATAATAACCAATGGGGAAATGTGATGAGAGGCGTGAATATAATTCATGAGGGTCTCGTCAGACCATGTACCAAGTGTCTCTCATCCTTTCCACCTACTTGTGGTCAAGGGGCATCACAATATCTCAACATTGCCATCTTTGGTCAAGGGGTTTGAAAAGTGGAACATCTCACCCTTGTCTTCTTCTAAGGTCAAGGGGTGTTACAAAAGTGGTACAATATCTCAAAAGTGGAGCATCTTACCTTTTCCTCCTGCCCAGGTCAAGGAATGGTACAATGCAATCTGGAATACATACACATCATTGATACAAATCAAGATATATGTAATGGCTTGTTGATAAGAATACTCCTACATAACCCTCATATAATTATGGAGAATAATATCAAGTGTCACAACTGATGCCCAAAACCATCTTCATCTCTCATATCATCATAATTATAACAATAGTCAAGTGTACCAACAATACTAGACCTCACGCATCCCAAAATATAAATGTGATCCTCAAAGGTATCTCAAATACATCAAATTACCACAAAATTTCCCAAATAGTATCACAATAATATCCACAAAATCTCAAATCTTAAGATTTCATCTCAATTTATCAACAGAATCAAAATCTACTCAAATTTTAGCTAATTAGTATCACATTTTCATCACAATTCTATCATAATAATCCAATTACTCAGGAATCAATCTACATCTTACAATTACCACATGAACATATTCAATAACTCAAATTCAGTCTCAAAAAAGTTAGTCAAACCTACCTCGATATTGAAACTGCACTCGGACAAGCTTTCTATCAACCCAAGCCTCTAAACAGTCACGGAAACAATCAATCACTATCAAAAATAGATATTACGCGTCAAGAGATGAATTTGAGACTCATATTGGCATGGATTAGGCTTAGGGACAAAATGGTAAAAACTTGGGCTAAAATTTAAAGTTTCCAAACCTAGAAATTGACTTGAAATTCTGATTCTACATGAGAAAAAGAGTTTGTGGGTGAAATTCAACTAAAATCGAGTTCAAATCGAAGAAGAAATCATCAATTAAAGTTTTCAAATCATAGACTAAAAAATCCCCATTCTAAATATCAAAAATCATGAAATTCAAGATAAAATCAATATAAAAGTCATGGAAATTCATCAAAATGATGATAGGAAAAATTACCCAAAAGAATTCCATGAAATTCTCATCAAAAATTGCCTCCCGAAGCTTGAAATTTTGAAAAATGGTGTAAAATGGTGTTTTCTCATGATTAACTAACAAGAAACAATTACACTCCGTGAACACGGGAGCTAGTCTATGAATGTGGGAGCTTCTTAAACACAAAGACCTCCGCGAATGTGGAGAAGCAATTCGCAAACGCAAAAAGTAAAGGAGAAGGACACTTCAAAAGCGGAGGACCCCACCACAAACACGAAGAAGTGAAAGCTACCAGACCTCCGCGAATGTGGGGGTCAGTTCCGTGAACGTGGATAATCTAAGTGACTGCACTAGAAACTAGATATATCAGCCAATCTCAAAACTCATAATGGACCCTCGAGATTCATTCAGAATCAAAATTTCATAGACAAAATATGTCTCCATACCAGAAATGGTAATTTGGACTCAATGGAATAATCAGAATTTGATTTTGAGGCCTCCTCGCCACAATTATCCATGCAACTCAACCAAACTAGTTAAAAATTTAAAATACCAAAACTTTCCTCAAAAACTCCAAAAATTATGACAAGACCATTTCTAGCATTAGTTTCACCATCCAAAACTACTGGGACTGCAGGAATTTTGATCTGAACTCAGAATATTGACCAAAGTCAAACTTTAGCTTCGAAAACAACTACATATGCAACTTTGGTTCTAAAAACTTTATTGTAACTCCGAATTTTATTTTGTGACTTCTACTAGAATGGATTAGATGTTTTGGAGCTAATGAAATTGATGGATTTCAGATCTGACACCTAAAACTCAGAATGGCACAAAAACTCACTTTTTCAATAACTTAAGCTTCCAAATATGCCAAAACTCATATTTTTACTTTTAAAACTCAAGATTTCGGTTCCAATAATACAAATAGTTCAAAATAGATCCAAAGCAACTTACAAAAGGGCAAAATAGTAATTTTCATTGATAAGCTCAAAAATGACTAGTCAGGTCATTATAGCATAGGAGTTGTAGTAGGAGGTGCAAGGACTTGTGACTCTTACTGAGCAATCTCCATATCCAAAGCACTAGTAGACCCACTCATTCCAATCATCTATTTATCCCATAGAGAATCTTGAGTGACTACTACAATAATGGCCTCTTCGATCTCTATGAGCTCGGCATGCTCCTCTAACAATACATCAATCCCGAGGCCCATCTCTTGGGATCCAAGAATGACACAACCTGCTCAATATCAACACCTACAATCGAAGTAGTACTCGTGGAGCCTTAGGAGGAACCTCCACTAAACCCCAAAGAGAAGTAATGTTGGTGGAGTTCAACTCAGTCATCTCTCCCTTCAAAGAAACAACATCAACTTTTAAAGCCATCAAATTAGTACTTTATCTACCCTTCTCCTCAAGAGCTACCAAACGAGTGGTGATAGAATCTAACCACACCCCGTGTTCCTCCACAATCACTGTAAGCCTATCTAATCTAAAATATTTCACCCTAATGGCTTCTACTACTTCTTCTCTTACTCTAAAATAGGAGCTAATACATCTATAATGGCCCTCTCAATCGTTGTTGGGAAAGAAGCCTCAACCCTTTAAACCCTAGTATCTGCAGACTTAGTCAACTAGGCCTGAAAAATTGAAGCCTGGGCAATCAATGGTCAAGAAATAGGAGCTTGTAGCTGTGACAGTGGCGGTGTAGGAGATAAGGCAGTCAGAGTAGGAGAAGAAGGGGTTGGAGTAGGAATAGGAGGTATTTGTTGTTGCTTGGTCCTCATCAAATTTTTAGAGCAATAATCGAGCCAATGGTTAAAGACCTCTGATCCATAATACACCCCACCAAAGTTACTTTGTGGTATTGAAGGATTGACTCATTCTAAGACAACATTAGATTGTTGTTGATGAAGATAAACCAGTAATGTCTTGGAATATGTAATTTCTTCTTTTCAATCGCAGGCCCCTCTTCAAGCCACGTGGGTAGCATTGCTGATTAGTGGGGCCAACTAACCTTTCAATCATTAAGATTATTTTTCTTGATTTTACTCGCCAAGTCATGATATATTCAGTAAGTTCTTCCTAAAATATCATTAATCTTTGTCTCACTGCAAGGAACAGGGATACCCCGAACTTCAACCATATCAACCAGCTTGTGAAAAATTTTAACCCGACCTCTGCTCTTTGGGAAAAACCTAGCATACACCTCATAAAGCTCGTAGACCACACTAGGGAGGTAAAAATCTTGAGGTGTTGTAAATCTCTGAAACCCATGGAACTGTATCTTCTTCCACACCTTGGGGTACCAATCAACAACCCCATCAGTAGATAATCTTCTTTCTTCAAAACTCATACTCAACTTGACTACTTTAAATTGATTAAGATATCGAGGAACTATAATTTCCTGAACGACTTAAGAAGTTTGAAAAATAGGATCTTGAGCCACTTTTGAACTTTCCTTAGTGCGACAACGTTTGGCGGTTGCCTTAGTAGGAGTAGGATCATGGATGAGGGTTTAAAACCCTGCTTCTTTCCCTTCAGAGTTTGTCCATTCAATTTGAATTGACCCCTCATCTTCACCCTCAGGGCCACCATGCTCTAACATTTTCCTTTTGCCTTTACTGTGTATCTCTCTATGGGGACTTATCAGTCATTGTTGTTCAGCTTCACCATTGGCTAAAACTGTTTCACAAGCGGCTCTTGTCAAAGATCCTCTGGAAATTGGGTTCTTTTTTATTGGTATACCTGCAAAATATACCAAAAACATGTGTGAGAATAAGGCACGTGAAAATGAGTACAAAAGGATATCAAGAAAATTCATTGCAGGCTTTGCTTAATTAGCCCGCCGTACATGTTTAGTGTATCACTGAATGTGTTCAGTGGTCGAACTAACCATCATCGAATATTATAAAAACCAAAATCCCAAAATATTGTAAACTTCAGTGAGCAAATGTGCAGTTTGGCGTAACACAAAATCACTTCAAAAGGCTAAATGTCAAAATGTCTGACAGAACACAATCCTGTAAGACGCACCGAGGAAACTTTTCAAGAAGATGGCTTACCGAATGATGATTCCAATCGCCGTCCTGATGGTGGTCCTTCCTTTTTTGGAATGTCACTAAGATCTTACTATGGATTTTCTCATGATGCAAAAGATTATAGGAAAGAAGTTACAAGTGCTTCAAACAAAACTGGTCGTCCTTTGAATTGTAGCAACAGCACACATAAATCAAATGTTATTGGTTCTAGTCCTGGCCAACACCGACATTCTGAAGGCAAGCTGAAGGAAGCTAGTTCCATGGACCACAGACTATGTCCAAGAGTGGCAGATTCATTCAAATTGATTGAGGGGGAATATGTCCTTGTATCTGGATCCCTCATGGACTCATCTTCTTCAGCAGGTGCTTCTAGGCTTAGCAATACACCATTTAGATCAAGTTATTCCTTGCAAGCCTCTGGGAACATAAACTCTAGACTAAGCGAGTTGGTGCTTGTTGTTGGTCCTGCAACTAATAGCATAGGTCTTGTTTTAAGGTTGGAAAGTCCCTCTTCTGTTCCAGGAGCTTCACAAGGATCCACAGATATTGTAGACCCTCTGGAGCAACCAACTGATGGCATAGCCAGAGTTGAGTCACTACAACATTCTGCTACTGCTATCACTCAGTTGGTAAATGAGAAGATTGCCACAGGCAGGCATCTAGAAGCATTTTCAATTGAGCTTGTCATGCTTGCAATATGGAATCAAGCCTTGTGTCTCTGTCATACACAAGCGGTATCAGCAATTGAAGGAAGTCCAAACCAAGAAACTTCCAAATTGATGGAGATTTTAAGGGACAGTCAGGTTAGTCCCAACATTGAAGAGGATACCTGTAACACTTTGGGGCCAGAGAATGTGTTATCTCATATTCAAAGAGCATTTCTGAATGAAGTTAGGAAGGAAGAGGAACTTTCCAAACATATAGAGCCTAGAAATGCTGAGGTACCAGATGCAATGGAGTTGATATTTCAATCTGCACTAGACCTCGGCAAGAAGGGAGTTGTTGATGAGTACCTGGGTCAGACTGAAAATGCAATGGTGTTTTATTCAAAAGCAGTACGCCTGTTAGCATTTCTTCAAGTAGAAGCACCATCACTTATTCTAAATCCTCCATTCACACTGCCAACCTCCAATCACAAAAGGCTTAGGAGTTACATTGATGTTCTCAATAATAGGCAAAGTGTTTCAAGGTCTTAAATCATGACTCTGCTCAAGTGTGAGGATCAGCACTGATCCCTGTGAAGGTGATAGACTGAGTGAAGAGAAAACTATTAATATATAATGAGGATTTAACATATCACAACTTATTTTGTATAGTTCTTTATCTGTACATTTATTCTTTCACTAATTTTAAAGAAAGTGAAAAGTCCTTTTATATGGTTTGAAAGCTATTACTGTCCATCGTCGAAGTTGACAGAATCTTTGATAAAATCTAATAAACTCAGACATGTCAAACTTGGTGATGCATGAATCCAAAAGGCAATATGTTGAATCAATTCGGCAGACAAAATGCCCATCGCCAAACATGTCTAGCACACCATTTTACCCTAAAATTTCAAATTTCAAGAAATTTACAAACAATAAGGGTGTAACCTCACAATGCATGCCACACACACAATCAACCAAATGATGACTTTACCCTTAAGATAGATGTTACCCACTCCATCATCGAGCATGTTGAAGTCATTTGGTCGAAGATGGTCTACTCAGACCTCACCCAATATCTCAACTAATACGATTAACTCATCAAACACTCAACAATCACAAAATTCAAGCTCATATTTTAACATGGATACCATAAAAATCGATTTTCAACAATGACAATATCGAATTTGACTTAAATAGTTCACAATCACAATAATGGGTACAAAAATAAGCACTTACACCCCCGAACACATTCAGTGATCCGCCAATATGTTTTTGACCCAAACCTTACAAAATTCCCTTGGTCGATTACGCTCCAAAAAATGGTCAAATCTTTGATCCCCGAATAGCATCAGCGATCTGCCAAGTGAACACCTTTGACCCTCAAAATTCACAGCAACTCCTAGTTAAAAAACTTACCCAAAAGGCGGTGAATATCGAGGTATTTGAGTCACTTCGATGATTTGCCTTTCTCCTACTTGGGTCTTTGATTCTTCCCATTCCAAATAGTGTTTTTGCTCATATGCACACTCAACACACATTATTCAAAATCACTAACACCATGGGTTACCTCCCAAGAAACATCTTATATAACGTCATAGCATGACGTGGCTAAATTCCTTAAGCCTCATTTAAGTACACCACTTCAACCATCCTTAAAATAGGTGGTTCCCCAAAATACATTTTCAACCATTACACATTCCTTAAAGCTCTCTCCTTTCTTGGTTTCCACTTCTATGGCTCAATTTTCTAGTACTAGGTAAACTCTGAAAGCCCCAGACAATTTAAACTTCAACTTTCCTCGGAGAAACCATAATCAAGAACTATAAAGAAATATTGAATCACCATTTCTGAATTCTCATCGGAAGATCTTCATGTCATGCCTTTTTTTTATCTTTTTCTTGTAAATTGCAGAATTTTCACAAGCTTCCAACCTAAACCCTTCCATTTGATGAAACTGAGAGAGACAAGCATTGACTGCATCATTCCAATCAAGATTCAACTTCTTTAAGTCCCACAATGCTTTATGTTCTAGGTCAATGGGCAAGTGATATGCCTTTCTGAATATGAGTTTGTACGGACACATCACAATCAAAGTTTTGAATGTCGTACGATAGGACAAAAGTGCATCATCAAGCTTTCTTGACCAATTAGTCCTATTAACATTAACCATTTTGGTAAGTATGCTTTGATCTCCCAACTTGAGACTTCTACTTGACCACTTATTTGAGGATGGTAGGGTATTTCCACCCGTGTTTAATCTCATACTTACTGAGCAATGAAGCAAGCATTTTATTACAAAATTGGCATCTTCATCACTAATGATTGCATGTGGTGTGCCAAATCAAGTGAGAATATTCTTCTTCAAGAAATTATTCACCCCTTTTCCATCATTTGTGAGCAATGCAACAGCCTCTACCCACTTAGACACATAGTCCATAACCACTAAAAAATTTTGATTTCCAAATGAACCCATGAAGTCCAAATCTCATACGTCAAACAATTCAACCTAAAGAATAAGAGATAAGTGAAGTTCATGTTTTTGAGAAATTTTACCTAGTATCTGACATTGTGGAAAAGACTTGACAAAGGCATTTGCATCTCGATATATACCTTGCCAAAAATACCCATTTTGTAACACTTTATCCATTGTACGAATACCTCCATGGTGACTACCAGCTGGAGAGGAGTGGCACGTAGCAAGAATATCATTCGTCAACACTTCCAGAATGCATCTTTGCACAATATTATCAGAAATTCCCTTAGTAAGAAAGGTTCATCCCAAAAATATCTTTTCACATCAAACAAGAATTTCTTCCTTTGATTGTGATTCAACCCATCCAGCACAATTCCACAAACAATATAATTCACATAATCAGCATACCATGGAACTTGTCTTTGCGAGATAGCCACCAAGGTTTTATCGGGGAATGAGTCATTGATTTAATTACCTCCCAAGTCAACCACATTAAGTTCGAGACAAGAAAGGTGATCTAGCACTTGGTTTTCACACCCTTTTTGGTCCTTCACCTCAAAATTGAACTCTTGAAACAATAAAATCAACTGAATCAACCTAGGTTTTTCTTCTTTCTTTGCCATTAAGTACTTTAGGGCCACATGATCGTTGTGAATCAAAACATTGAACCTAAGAAGATATGTCTGGAACTTCTCAAATGCATAGACAATCCCAAAAGCTCTTGTTCCATCATGATATAATTTTTCTGATCCACATTCAATGTCTTGGATGCATAATACACCTTATCAAATAATTTTCCTTCCTTTGACCCAGTGGTGCACCCAAAGCACACCCATTAGCATCACAACATGACTTCGAATGGGAGATTCCAATTGGGAGAAAAAATAATTAGAGTTGTCACAAGTCTCTCTTTCAACTCATTAATTGCTTTCAAACATGATTCATTAAAATCGAAAAAACAATCCTTCTCCAAGAGCTTACACAAACGATTAGAAATTTTTGCAAAATTTTTTAATGAATCTACTATAAAAGCCGGCATGGCAAAGAAAATTGCGTACTCCATTAACTAAGATAGGAGGAGAGAGTTTGTAAATGACATCAACTTTTGCTTGATCCACTTGGCAGCCATTCTCCAAAATTTTATGCCCAAGCAAAATCTCTTCCTTGAGCATAAAATGGCATTTCTCCAAATTTAAATCCAAGTTAGTTTCAACACACCGTTGTAATATTCTCTTCAATTGAATCAAACAACCATCAAATGTATCACCAATCACCAAGAAATCATCCATGATGACTTCCATGGAATCCTCAACTATGTCAGCAAAAATGGAGAGCATACACCTTTAAAAAGTTGTTGGTGCATTACACAAACCGAAAGGCATTCTTTTGAAAGAAAACTTGCCAAAGAAACATGTGAAAGTAGTATTTTCGTGATCCTCAGGGGCAATAGTGATTTGGTTATATCCTGAATATCCGTCAGAAAAATTATACCAACCTCTACGGGCAAGTCGATCCAACATTTGATCCACGAACAACATCAAAAAATGATATTTTTTCATCAATGAATTCAAACATCGATAATCCATGAAAACACACCACCCTGTTACCAGCCTTGTGGAGATAAGTTGATCCTTCTCATTTTTGCACCACAATCACTACTCCTTTTTATGGTACACATTGTACCAGACTTACCTACCTACAATCCGAAATAGGATATACAACTCCGATATTCAACCATTTAATTATCTCCTTCTTCATAACTTCTTGCACTGGAGGATTGAACCATCTTTGATTTTCAATAGTAGGCTTGCAATATTTAACCAAATTGATATTGTGTGAGAACAAATCTCCAGGGGGATTCCAATAACACTCTCTATTACCCATCCAATTGCTTTGATGAACTTTGACAACACACTAACCAATGCCACCACTTGCGGCCCAACAAATCGGCTACATAAATAACACATAGTGTCTCACCACTATCAAGAAATACATGCCGCAAGTGAGAAAGAAGTGCCTTAAGTTAAAGCTGAGGAGGCTCGTCAATTGAGGGCTTTCCTGGTGGTGTTTCTCTATTTTTCAAATAAAGATAAAGCTTCTTGGGATTTTTTGAATAAGAACATGACCCCATCCCATCAAGGGCTTCCACCACCTTATCATAATCTACAATCGTTTCACCCTCATAATTCAATAACACAGCTACAAGAGATTCATCAAGACTCAACACTTCTTTAACATTTGAGACCACTTCCTTTACCACATTAACATAACACAACCTGCTACTATTTTGGTTGCTTCATAGATTTGCACACATTAAAGGTGACTTCTTCATCATTTATCCTGAACTTCAATTCACCAAATTTAATAGCTACTAATGCTTTATCGGTGGCTAAAATAGCTTTCCCAATATGATTGGGATTTCAATGTCTAGCTCATAAGCAAGTATCACAAATAGGCCAGAAATATGAATTTATCCACCTTCACTAACACATCATACAAGATATCCACCGACTTTTTAATAGAGGAACCATCCATCAAAAGCCTCATAGTTGTCGGTGAAAGAGCACCCAAACTAAGTTGTTTAAGAATTACAAGAGGCATCAAATTAATTCTCTCCCCAAGATCACATAATGCCTATGCAAATTTGTATACATTGATTGTGCAAGAGATAGTAAATGCCTCAAGATCTTTCCTCTTGGCCCCAAAATTGCTAGCTATAGTTGCACTATAATGGTGAAAAACTCCAATTGTTTCAAATTCAAGGTTCCACTTCTTGGTGACTATTCTAGCATTCCAAAAGTGCATCCACCAATGAAATATCAATTGCTAAATTCATGAACATAGACAAAAAAATTTGGGACTTTGCATCTTCATTCATCTTTTTCAATATTTGTGGAAATAGTGAATTAATCTTGACTTTTGGAGCACTTACTTATTGAACATTAGAAGGATTTTCTTCCATAGAACTTTTTGGCTCTTCTCCCTTTTTACAATCAGAATCACTCAAGCGATTTCCAAGAGTAGGAGCAACGTCATTTTAAACCTCTTCAATATCATCATCATGAATTGCATCATCATTGACAATTGTATCTTTAGCAGTATCACCCACAACCACATTAATAATAGGAGGAACATCTCTAACTACTTTACCACTCCTAGTCTTGATAGTCATGAATTGAGGAGTGTCATTCTTTGGGTTCACCACTGTGTCACTCAGCAAACCCCCTTTTTGTCTAAGATTAAGTGAGCTGAAATGTTACTCAATTGTGTCTCTAATTTCTTAATGGAAGCCAAATGAGAAGTTATAATTTGATTCAAGGCAAATAAATCCAACTCTATCTCCTTCATCACTTTATCAGTCCCCTTAACTTTATTGAGGATTCTAGAAAGCATGTCCTTAGTTCAGTAATATTTTTGATAAGCAATAGGATATTTTGGCCTGACACAGTCATGAGGTGAAATGTATATTTCTCTCTCAATCTCATGATCACACCAACTAATATTTCTATCACGTCAATCTCTATCTCTCCAACTAACATCTCTCTTATTCATCCAACCTTGATTCCTAACTTTCCTTTGAAAGGCCGGTCGAGAACCCTCTATGTAAAGCACCTCAAATTTAGCACCTCATGCAACATATTATACTTCTTCATTATAAAGAACCTCAAAATTAGCATTTTTATCATTTACAATAGCAACCACAATATTTACATTTTTATGGCTATCTCTTGAAGGAGGCCCCATCATATGCTTAGTAATAAGATCAAGTTGAGTCATCATTCAAGCCATGTTTTTATCTCGTTCTTGATCTTTTTGAAGCATTTCTTTAGTCACCTTAAATAAAATTTTCTTCCCTTATGTGTCAAGCCTGATTTGTTTTCACCATTTGGTCTAGCAAAGCTGAAGATACTATAAATGGTTCTCATAATATCACCGCCCATAATTTTATCAATTGCTACTTTATTAGCATTTTTAAGACTTCTATAGAATACTTTCAACAACACCTTATCCGAAAGACAATGATTGGGATAATGCAGCAAATTCTTTTGAAAATAAAGCCACGTTTTATGCAAAGTCTCATCATCACAACTTCGATGATTCATAATTTCATCTTGAACTTAGAGCATTTTAGATGCCGAAAAGAATATTTCAAGAAAAGCTTCAATTAATTCTTCCTAAGAGGTAATAGTCCCAGAGAGTTCCACCAACCAATGAGATGCTTCCCTAATTAATGAGGAAGATAACACCGAAAATTGAATAGCATCTTGTGTGATATTTCAAAAAGTGAATAGCTCACAAACATCCATAAATTTACTCAAATGTTCATGGGGATATTCATGAGCTAACCCCCCAAACAAGACTTTTTTTTGAGCAATTGGAGCATTGGATTTGTCACATGGAAGTTTAAGTTTCCACCTAAAGGAGGCAAATAGATTTCACCTTTCAAACCCATATTCATAGCATGTGGATCCTCATTATAATACCCTTCATTCATCATTTCCACATCACTATTAGCATCTTCTTGTTCACTCATGTTAGTACCTGAAGAGAACACAAAAACACCAAGCAAAATTAAAAACAATAATTGCTAAAAACAAGTTCAAACTAAAACTTCAACGAAAGGATAAAACACCAATCTTGTAACACCCCAGAAGTTTGAAGTTGAGACCAAGATAAAAAGTAAACAATTTAGGTGCCAAACTAGAACCACAAGCTCCTTTTAACAGGTCATAATGTGTTTTATGGATCATCGAAGTTTGGTCGTAGATAGGTAGTGAAGTGAAGGAAAATTTTCTAAGCTAAGAAAGGTTTTACAAGTTGGCTTATGGGTTATAATATTAGTTATGACTCATAATAAGAGGTCATAAATAGGATCCTCAAAGTAGGAATTTTGGTTAAGTATTAGAGGGGATTACGAGAGGTATTTATAGATCATGGTCTCTTTTATGAATCATAAATAGTGATAGTGATTTTATGGGTTGAGTTGATAGGTTCTTGATCTGGGTTTATGAACTACAGGATGAGTCGTGGTTTAATTTATCGATTATAGAACGTGTCCGTAGAATGAAGATAAGAGATAGAGGAAAAGTGGCATGAGTCTATGAGACCCAAAGTACGGGTCTACTATAAAATACCTCATATTGAATAGCCTGGAAACTAGAAATTTAAGAAAATTTGACATTGGTTACTCACGAGCCAATCCACGGCACGTAGATGGGACCATGCGTCGTGGAAGGGTCTCGTGGAAAGGGACCCAAAATTTGGGAAATTTCTGGGTTTCTGGAAGTTGACCTATCATTAACAGGATGGGTCGTTAGTAAAACTACGACCCATCGGATAGCATCATCGAAGTGACCTCCGAAGCATGGAATTTCTCTAAGTTTGGGGAATTCTCATGAAGAAACCTATGGCCCATGAAAGTATAAATGGGTCTTCCTACATGTTTGTGGTTTGAGGAGTGAAAATTCTAGTAGCTCAATTTTTTTAAGCACAAGTTCTACGAGTTGAACCATGAGCTGTAGCTGGAACCATGACCCATGGATAGGGTCTCGTGGATGGCTCCAGCAAGTTTTAATGAAGGGCATTTTTTCATATTTCCAATTCATGTAACTCCTAAACTAAGTTATTTTGGGTCTCCTAACTTACTTAACTGACCTAACCTTTATAAATACTATTCCTAACTCATTCTAAGTCATTCATTCTCATAATTCTTTGAAAGGCTCTCAAATGTTTCTCTTTCTAGACAAAAACTCCATTGAAACTAGGGTTCCAAGCTTTGCAAAGGATTTCAAGGTTTTTATACTCCAATTCTTAAGAATTTTCATGTGATATGTAGGGCTTTATTCGTAGATTAGTTTCATCCATGAATTCTAATCCAAAACCTCTTTTATCAAAGTTTCATGATGATTTCTTATGGGATTTTGTGTTATGATTCCAATTGCATAAATTATGATTCCTACATGATGATTATATATAATTATGCACGAATTATGAAGAAATATATTATTTATATGATTTTCAAGTGAAAGTATATGATTTCAAGTATGTATGATTAGGGCTTGTTGAGTTGATGTGGGTTCCTTTCCATAATGATCTAAATTGATTTCAATGGCATGTTTTCATTATGAATTCCATTAAATTGCACGAATTTTGACTCAAGTGTTCATGAACCCACACTTAGCCCTAGTCTTCCATGATTAAGTTATGATTTTCTCTGGACATGATCTTAAGTAAGAAAAACATATTTTAATGACAAATGATGATGATGTTATGATAATGGTGGTGCTATGATGATAATGTGGGTGATTAAGACCCTAATGCTTCATGATGATGATGAGAAGGTTAGGAATTTACCCATACTATGTGAAAAGTTAAGTAGATGGGTTATTTCTATGACATTATATGTTTTCATGAAAGATTATGATGATTATTTTACAAGCTATGAAAGTATGATTTTGATGAAGTATGAACTATATTCAAAGCTATGCATATGCATGATTTATGTATTTTGTAGGATATGACTTAGGACCGAATGACATTGGAGGTGGGGACTCGACCTAAGGGGTGCTTAATGTAAAGCATACCTTTTTCATAACTATGTGCCACCATAGGTCTTATGATTATGTGCCTATGTGATATTATGTTAGTGGAAACACATAAGTAAAGAATACACCAAAATCGGAAGGTTCCCATAAGGTTCATGTTAAAGCACTTACCAAAATGGGAAGGATTTCATAAAGTGAGATATAGTCTACCCTGGCAAAGCAGACTACTCTTTTATTCTGTGTAGAGGCAACATCAAGATTCTATGTAATAGTCTGCATGGTCTTATATGTCGATTATGGTTTTATTCCCACATATGTAGGTCAGGATTATGAATAGATTTGATGATTCTTATTCTCATGGTTTTAAACTTGCATTTCTTATACATATTGTGTCCTTACTCTATTGATTATGATTATGCATATTGATACTATATTGCGATGTTCATTGATGCATTGCATACCTACATACTTTGTACATTCCATTTGCTAACTCATACTTATTTGCCTACATGATCTAACCATGTATGGACGGACGACGAGGCGACTATTCTATTTTTTGGCTAGATTCGTACTGAGCTTGAAGACTTGTTGGTGAGTTCCCATGCTTCGGGAACAAGCCATTTTTATGTTTTTCCATTAAGACTATTACTTTTCTTTGATGTATGTCTTGAGGGTGAGCTAGTAAGATATGTTCTACACTCCCGCCAAGATCTTATGATGTAGAGGCATGATTTGGACATTATGATAGATGTAAATTTTCCTAAGGAAACTATGATTTAATATTGACACATTTTGCTTGCTTATTCTCTTATGTTATGCTTATTTTACCTTATTAATGCTTATGATATGAACACGAGGCTTGGATAGGATGCATTTGGGTGTCACATTCATCGTGTCATGGCTAGGCCCTAGGTTCGGGTAATGGCACATACTTTCTTTTATGGCTCGTAAACGGGTATTAATAGTTTGGTCCGGTCAATTTAATGGGTTTTTTTGATAAATTATCATCCATTTTATTCATAAACTATATTGTTTTAAGCCTATGAGATCTCTAAAGTGTGCCTATACTACCCATTTACCCCTTATTCCTGAATTATTCACCCCAAAATATTCTAACTCTCTCTCAAGTTCCCTCTTTCTCAAGTTCAAGAGAAGACCAAACCTAGGGTTTCAAATTCTTCTTGTCAAGTCAAGGTTCTTCCATATATTTTGCACCAAGGTATGTGAGTTTCATTCATGGTTTTCTTTCACCTATGGAGATCCAAAGTATTTTCTACTCCATTCCTTAATTTCAATTATGCAATTCTTCATGGGTATTCATATTATGATTCCAAATGTTTATAGTATGATTCAGTTGATGTTAGTTAGCCTATATTATTATGAAATAATATTTAATTTCATGGGAAGGGTGTTATGTCTTAAATTCCTATATTATGGAAGTTAGGGTTTTAGAGATATTTGATGGATTTCCTAAATTTGGTGCCAAATTGATGGATTCTACTACCAATATGCATGAATAACTATAAATTGTCTCATTTAAAACTCATGAATTTCTTGGGGTTCTTTCATAAGTAAATTTGTAGGTTATAGAGGCTATGATATGGGTTCTTTAAATTATGTTTCAAATTGATGTATTCTACTACTCTTATACATGAATAACTAATAATTTCATGATTTACCTCTTGACTCTTCCTTATTTACAAACTAGGGTTTATAAGATGGATGTTGGGTTGCTTAATTTGACTTGAACTCATGTTTTCTTGTTACTAGTGAAATGAAACAAATTTAAGGTTTGCATAAATTCCATGTTCTAGCATATAGGCTCGTGCATTCTAGTGATTTAAAGAGATGATGTTGTGAAATAGCTATGGATTATCTCAATTATGATTCCCCATTGTCCTCAATACATGGGTATGCATATTTCATCTAAACTATATGATTTTAACCGAGTTTACATGCATTGTTCCATCATGCCATGAATTGTCCAACAATATGCTCTTATGATGAAGTCTAAGCCAAGAATGATTCAGATATGAATTCTCTCATCTAGCTATGACTATGGAATGAAGATAGGCCATGAGTGGAGGCATAAAAAAGCCTCACGAGTTATCCATATGATGATGATTAATATTTTAGATGTTTATAGGATGGGTTAGTAGAATGCCTCTCTATATTAAATGACTCTATGATTCATGCTTGTGGTTATTCTATGAGAGTCTTATTTAGCACCAAGTAGACCTTGGGATGAATGCGAAAGCTCCCCATTAGAAGAGGCATAAGACCGTTAGTAGAATCCCATTGTCTTATACCTAAGTGCCACCATAGAGAATAGGGGTCACCCAGTAGTTGTTACGACCCAAAAGTGAGTCCTGGATGTGACATGACGAAGGAGAACCCGAAGGTCATCGATCAAGCCATCATAGCATCATTATTCACATCATCGGTTTGGAAGCACGAAAAAGTAAACACATAGCACATAATTCTAGGGGAAATGGGGCATTGGACTTAAGCTATGGGGATGTTTCTGGGAATGGGATGAACATGAATCACATAGCACAGAACAAGTATTTCTAAGGGGCGGGTAAGTAGGACTCAAGCTCTGGGGGCATACCGGGTTAGGGGACTTTTCACATAAGCACATTCACAACATTCACAAGCCCATAAACATAATTGGAACATCATTTCCATAAACAAATCCCAATAGTCATAATATCCCAATAAAACATAATACAACATGCAAGAGTTTAGTGTGTCCAACATAGCCTCTACATAAGATAGAGTGGGCCTCGACATAGTTTGGGGCTCACCCTCAATACATAAAGTAAGGAAATAAACAATACAAGAAAGATAGGAAGTAGTTATTGCCCTTGAACAAAAGGGCTCACCATAAGCAAATAACTTCAAGGATGTCACTCGTCGTCCAATGGAAGATAGAAGTCGTCACCGGTCCCTACATGGTTAGAACATATAGATAAAAAGCATGGGTTAGCACAAAAATATACTGAGTATGCGAGCATGCAATGCATATGAAAATATAGTATGACCAAACGAGATATCAAGGGGACAAGTGATACGAAAGGAATGCACATAGCCAAAAGAGGAGTATATCATAACAATATGCCATGCCATGATATATAAAATGCAACCTAAGATCATATCATAGCGGGGATGTGACCTCAACCGACATAGGAGGAGACCCGAGCGAGCTACTACTTGGATTCGGACTACTTGCCAGGTAGATCCCTAGTCAACCCTTCAACAAGGG
>JBCEWC010008564.1:0-19809 GCA_038996855.1 Solanum aculeatissimum | reverse complement strand
TCCACCACCTATATCGCAAGACTGCATCAAGTGTTCTATAAATAGTACTAGCACGTGGAAATTACGGGGTGTTACAATGGAATATAGCTATCATGCACCTTTTGAAAGTGTTAGGTGTATTGCACAATCCAATCTCTTAAATGCATAAGTTCCATATAGACATGTGAAGGTTGTCTTCTCCTAGTATTCAGGGGAAAACCATGATCTAATTATACCCTGAGTACCCATTAAGAAAGCAGTAATATTATTGTCCATCTAAATTTTCCAACATCTGGTCAATGAACGACACTGGGCAGTGAACTTTTTTGGTGGCATCATTTAATTTATGGTAGTCCATGCAAATTCACCACCTAGTGACCATCCTAATGGGAATGAACTCATTCTTCTTGTTATTCACCATGATCACCTCACCTTTTTTGGGATGCACTAAATCGAGCTCACCTATTTTCTGTCAAAGATGGGGTATATGATCCCAACACCCAACCACTTTATTTTTTCCTTTTTAACCACTTATTTCATGAATAGATTTAGTCTTCTCTGTGGCAAGGCTACCAGTTTGTTCTCCTCCTCTATGAATATCTTGTGCATGCATAGGCCAGGGATAATACCATGATGATTTGCCATTTGCTAACCCATAGACCTTTTCTTCCTTTTCAGAGCTACTACAGTTGCATTAACCTGAGCTACAAAGAAAGAAGAAGATAGGATTATAGGTAAAGTATTATTCACACCAAGAAGACATACCTGAGATGCAAGGGAAGTGGTTTCAACTCCAACTTGGAGCTTTCTCAATGGATTGTTTGGATAATGGACCCAATATCCTCTCCAATGTCTCTAACAACTTTTTCAACATACTGACATTTGGAATATCCAACACACTCATCATCTCCTTGGCCTCCATATCACCCTCTAGCTCTTAATTTAGCAATACTTTTGCTAGAGGGTTTTTGGCCTCAATCTGGTGAACTGTAACCTATGTATCTATCACCATGATAGCTTTTAGATCTTCGTACATGGATGAAAACTTCAAAGCTTAGTAGACATCAAAAACCTCTACCTTGTCATGGACATGCATAGTCAATCACCCCCAATCGCTGCATCAATCAATGCCCTTCCTGTTGCCAAGAATGGGTACCCCAGGATGAATGGGACCTATGAGTCCAACTCAAAATCCAGAATGACAAACCCACTTTGACTAAGACATTCTCTATTATCCCTTACGTTCTAGCTACCATACAGTCTGCAAGCTGAATCAATATTATGGTTGGTTTTGGATCTCCTATACATAACTTCTTGAACATAGATCTAGGCATCAAATTGATGCTTGCACCCAGATCACACAATCCTCTTATATTAGGACAATTTCCAATGGTAACTTGGAATGTGCAGCTCCCAAATTCCATCAATTTTGTAGGTAACTTTACTTTATTTAGGATCCTAGAAATGCACTCCTCAGAAGCGCAACTGTCTCATACTCTGTCAACCTGCTGTTGTTGGCTATAATCTCCTTCACGTACTTGGCATACTTTGGGATACCCTGTAAAATATCAATCAAAGGTAAATTAATATGTACCTATTTTAGTAGCCTGATGAACTTCTCAAAGCACTGCTCCTTTTTTTGTTTTTGAATTTTTGAGGGAATGGAGGAGGAGGCTTTGACCTTGGTTCATCTTCTATATTTGGAGGGCTGGGTGAGCCAGCCTCCTCATCTTTCTCTGCATTGGGGTAGTCTCCACTCTTCTTCCTTAGGACCAATTATGTCATTGGCCTTCCACTTCTTGTACTCATTGTATTAACTTGCTTGCGGTTTGGGTCAATGTTACCTAGAAACCCATCTTATGGTCTAGAATTTTGTGCACTTGCCAGTTGCCCAAGTTATTTCTCAAGATTCTGAGTGACAAGTTAGTTTTGATGGATATCTGCTGCCAGCTTAGCCTGGTCTGCCATGATCTATTTCAACATGAATTCCACACTTATACCTACTGGCTTGGTAGATTGCTAATGGCTCTGTACTTGCTGACTATATGGATGCCCTTCTCCTTGAGGTCTATACTGTAGTGACCCTTAATGTTGTTGATTACCACCTTAAGAGAATTTAGGATGGTTCCTTCAACTGGGGTTGTAAGTACTTCTCTAACCTTGATGACCTCCACTTCTAGGTGCATTTCCCACAAAGTTTACAGATTTGAGATTGGTACCACAAAAATTAGCCATATGCTCACTATTGTTACACACCTCACATTAAGTAGGTTGTTGCTATTGTACCATAGTCATTGGAGCTTGCTACTGTACTAAAGTCAAATTGTTGAAGTGGGTAGTCAACATATTCTGCATTGCTGACACCTATGCTTGTAAGGCTATCATAGCATCCACTTCCAATAGACCTTCTTGCTTTTGTAGCATAGGTATACTTTATCCACCGTTCCATTCTAGATTACCTTGTGAGATCCAATTTAGCAAAGCATACATCTCCTCATAAGTCTTCTCCAATGCATGTCCACCTACAACAAAGTCAAGAAAAATCTTGGTATTGGCTTCCATCCATTCAATAAAGGTATGGACCAATACCTCGTTAGCTTTGTGGTGATGGGGGTAGTTAATGAGCAATGACTTGAAACTATCCCAAGTTTGGTACAAGTTCTCCTCTGGCTTTTGTCTAAAACTTAGGCTTTCACTCCTAAGTTTATCTGTCTTCCTAGACGGGAAGAATCTTATTAAGAATTTCCTCGCCAGGTCGACCCAAGTTGTAATAGAATTTGGTGGCTCAAACTTCAACCACCTCTTTACTTTCCTAATTAGGGAGATAGGAAATAAAGTCAATTGCACATAATCTGATGACACTCCATGAGGAGTGTAGGTGTCGCTGATCTCCAAGATATTTTGTAGATGAACTTGGGAATCTTCATGTGGCAATGTCATAAATTGACCATTTATGTGCAAGAGTTGAACCATATTTTGCTTAATCTCAATTCTCCTACCAGCAGGTGGTCTCAGAATGCTATCAGTAATATTTGTAGCCTATGAGATTGCCACATCTCTGACTGGCCTAGTTGTTATGTGTGTAGGAACTAGTTCTTTTACCTCTTCCTTATTGTCTTCCTCTTGAGCCAGGATAATAGGTGGAATCTAATATAACAATCCTGCTCACCTTTTGCTCTGGCAAAAGTAACACTCTGGCTCAGCCAGCGAAGTAAATTGAATTCTTGCAATAAAACACAACTAAGATCAAGTGTTGTTAACACTACACAATTAATAACGACCTTTGGAAGATAACTTTAGATAAACTTAAAGTCCTTGACAATGGCGCCAAAAATTTATTGCTTCCCAATCACACACAAGTGTATGCGGTCTACTCAAGTAATATAGTAGCTCTTAGAGAGTCGGGATATTGAACCCAAGGAATTTTTAATTTATCTCTCAATTATCATCAAAAGGTTGACTAAATAATGTATATTGTGCAAGAAAGAGAATATGCATTACTTTCTACTAAATTACTAAAATTAAACTACCTAAAAAATACCAAATTCTTCACTGAGACTTTACCAAATTAAACAAACTTCTAGGACTGTAACCATTTACGACATGTGTTCTATCATCTACTCCTTTGATTATCAATAGGTCTTCTAATTACTGACTTACATAGTTTAAGTTATGATCATTGTCTTCCTACCTTTAATTGCCTATTCTCATTAACAATATAACTATATTTTTGGGCAGGGATAGGAGTGAACCAATGAAAATACATTAAAACTATCATCTTGTTTTATTAACAAAGCAAGGTATATGGGTAGGTGTCACAAGTCTCTCATATACAAATCATCCTAGAACCTTAGAATAAACAAACTCCCTATACCCTATATTCTATATCCTCAACATCCTCCGAATCTAAGGTAGACAATAAGTGTACTCTATAGTTGGCCAGACTATGAAATATAGATGAAAGAAATACAGGAGTAATTCAAAAACCCATTCATAAATGATCAAGAAAAAGTCTAGAATATAGTCTATGGCTACAATCCCAAAATATGGAAAAGTAGCCACTCATTGTTTGTTCCAAAAACTAATTTAATATAAGAAACATCCACTAAATGAAATTAAAGAAGAAAAGTTGAAAGAATAACTCTAAGGAGATGTTCTTCGTCCTTTCTCTCTGTCCCAGAGAAATATAGATAATAAAATAATGATTAAAAATAGTTTATAAACCTAAAAATCTCATTTTTCAACTTTTAATGTACTATACTCCAATGTCCACGGTGCGGACTGGTTCCCTCCATGTGTATTTTGACACTTCTCGCTATCTAGAAAACAATATTCTTCCATCAACCCAGTCTTTGATGCGGACTGGTTCCCTCCATGTGTATTTTAGCACTTCCCGCTATCGGGCAAAATTATTCTTCCATCAACCCAGTCCGCGACGTGGACTGGGTTTACTCATATATATTTTATATTTTTTTTGCTTCACTCAACTTTACACTACCATTAAATGCCTCTGCGATTTGGAGATAGTGTATTGTAGTGTATTTTGACTTTTCCTTTCTCTATTTTCTCAGTTGTATTCTCCCTTTTTAATGGTCATGAACTTGACCCCCATACCCATTTAAAATCTTGCAAAGCACAACCAAAATTGCTCTCGACAAAAATTAACAGGAAACAACGAAATCACAAGAAAAACCATTTAAACTCTATAACTTTTTCCTCAAACTAGACTATAAAATGGGTAAAATTGGCTATTGGGCGAATATATGCCTAAGATTAGCCCCTATCTTATTTCATGAGTTAGAGGCATGTATTGGATCTATGTATTTTATTCAGTTTCCAGTCTTGTATCTTTATGCTATGATCTACCTTATGATGAGTCTATATATACTTTCGCCGATATATTCTTTTATGTTTTCCTTAATTGCTTGATTGAATGCTATGGGGTTAGTTTGAAGTCCCTTCAAGAATCTCATTCACCATATTACAGCTAGGTCTTAGGTAGGTCGGGACAAATTTAGTATTAGAGAACTAAGGTTTTGAAATAGTTCTCGGAGTCTAACATATCGTATTAAGTAGAGTCTTCGTCATGGGTGTGAAGCGTGCCACATTTATGAATAGAAGGCTATAAGATGTTTTAGGAAATATTTTACTTCTTCATGATTCATATCATGTCGTAGAGCATGTCCTAAGGCTTTCTATCTCTAACGATTGTTCTTTATGCCTTACAGACGATGTCTCCAAGAAGGTCACCATAGCCTAGAGAGTTGTCTTATAGTGAGAATAAAGCTCTTTAAGAGCGTATGGGTGAGGATGTTTCCAACGTTGAGCTCTGGACTACAATTGTCAGGTTGGCTCAGGCTATGACTGCCCTAATTGAACAAGTTGTGGCTCCTCCTCAAGTGTCTGATCCAACTGCTAGGATAGTAGGGCCTATAAAGACATGAGGTAAAGGTGGGCCAGTTAAGACCAAGTATTATAGAT
The DNA here is from genome assembly GCA_038996855.1 of Solanum aculeatissimum. Lineage (NCBI taxonomy): Eukaryota > Viridiplantae > Streptophyta > Magnoliopsida > Solanales > Solanaceae > Solanum > Solanum aculeatissimum. The sequence goes on along the minus strand of JBCEWC010008564.1, from coordinate 14,349 downwards.
GTGGAAAGAATCATCCAGATAGATGTTTGAGGGAAACTAAGAGGACCCAATTTGATGAAGGGTCCTCCAATGATGGGAGAGGTAGAGAAAACGGCTATTCTCATCAAGGCCAATCGTCAAATGAGACTCCAAATCAGAGGGTTGTTGATGATAAGATAGCTAATCCTAGGTGTTATAGGGGTATGGGTGCCTTTTTGGAGTGTGATATCATTAGACACAAGAGGAAGGATTTCCTGGTAGGCTCTATAAAGAGGGAAAGGGAGGCTCAAGTCGAGAATGATTTGTCTTTTGATAATGCCTTGGGTCTTGGAGGCAAGAAGGAATCCATACCCCATCTATCAAAAGTATGGTAGGATGCATTTGTGAGAATGCATGGTTGGTAGAGGTGGTTGCTTTGAATGTGAGGGAATTGGGCATAAGAGGAGGGATTGTCCGGTGGCTGCTAAGAAAGGGAGAGAGGGAGCTCAGGTTGCACTTATTTATATGTATAAAGTCCCTTAGATTATGGTAATGATGGGTAGAGGTTGATTTTATGTGTAATGTACCAATTGATATTGGATCCAAGTGTGTGACTTGTTATGTTGATAGGGTGTTACTATCGCAAACCTATCCTTATGACTCTTCATGTTACGGCTTCATCATGTCATCTTAAGTGCATTCATACTATTGGGACTAAAGTTGAATGATAATTGTTGCCTACGTACGAGGATTTCATGGAAATGGTGTTAGGATTGCATTTTTACTTCATACAGGGTTGCTAACTGTCAAATTCTATTCTACTCAAGCCTAAGGGTATATGTTCTTCCTGCTCAAATAGTCCAAATCTTTCATTTTCTATGTTCTCATTTTATTACATACATGCATACTCATGAAAACTAGTTTTAAAAGATGTTTTTTGTGTAAAGGATTAAAGATTTCATAACCTTGATGTTATATTTGCACTCTTGCACTCATGTGGGATGTTTATGTACGATTTTGTAACACCCTTCATATTTATAAGCTTGGGAAAAAGTGAAGGAAGAAAAAAATCACTAAAATTTTGATTTTACGAGCCCATCTATGGCCCATAAAAGTATCCACGGGTCATAGGTGACTTCGTGGTAACTGCTAAAGAAAAATGGAAAATTGAAAAAAATTTAGAACTTGACTTATGAGGTAATAGACGAATCGTAGAATCTTCTACGACTCATAGGTGGGTATCGTGGAAGGAGGCATGAAGAAACCAAAAATTTATCTAAGTAAGGATGCTTGTTATGGAAGGTTTTACAACCTGTATAAATTTCTATGAGCCATCTGTGTATGCTTGGATTGGAAGCAACAATTCCAATAGCTTAACTTTTATGACACCTTAATCTATGAGACACTTTATGATTCGTATGTCATTCCAGAACCCATAAGAGGGGTCTCATGGACGACTTCAACAGTTTTGAATGAAGGGCATTTTTGCCTTTTTCAATCATTATAAGCCCTAATCTACGTCTCTTTCGATCCCCTAACTACCATAACTGACCTAGTACCTATAAGAACTATTCTTAATTCATTCAAAAACTTTAATTCTCAAATTTCTCTCAAGGGTTTCTAATATTTCTCTCTCTAAGTCAAGGGTTCCATTGAAGTTAAGGCTTGAAGGTTGACTAAGATTTTTTCTAGATTTCTCACCTCAATTTTGAGGATTCTACTTGAGGTATGTAGGTCTTCATTCATGGATTAGTTTTATCCATGAAGCCTAATCTAAACCTTCATTTTATCAAAGTTGTATGGTGATTTCTTATGGGCTTTTAAGATATGATTCCTAATGCATGGATTATGATTTCTACATTATGATTAAGACTACTTGTGCATGAGTTATGATGAATTTTATAATGTATTTGATTTTCAAGCAAAAGTATATGATTTCAAAGTATGCATGATTAGGGCCTAATAATTTGATGTGGGTTCCTTTACTAATGATCCAAATTATTTTTTATACATGTGTTACTCTATCAATTCTATTCAATTGTATGATTTTAACTCAATAGCTCATGAGTCCACATTTAATCCTAGTCTCTTATGATAAATCTATGAAGTTTCATGATTATGATCTCAAGTATGTAAAAGTATATTTTATGATAATGATGATGTTGTGACAATGACAATTATGATACTATGATAAGAGGGTGATAAAAACCCTAAATGTCGATGATGATGAAGTTAAGGTAGGAATATCTACCCATAATTTGATAAAAGCAAAGTTAATGGACTATTCTTATGATAGGATGATTTCATAAAAGTTATGATAACTATTTATGACTTATTAAAGCATAATTGGAATAAAGTATGAATTATGTTAAAAGTTATATATATATATGCATGATTCAAAGTATTCTGTGAGATATGACTTAGCACCGAGAGAGCTTTAGTAGATACCATAGTCCTATAACTATGTGCCACTATAGGAATGATGTTTATGTTTTTATGCATTAAAGGTGTGCTAATGGATCCATATAGTTTTTAATGGACACTTACCGTGCTAGGATAGATCCTAAAGAGTGGGGTAAAATAATGGTTCTCACCATGCTAGGATAGAGCCTATAGGGTAAGAATAAAATTTACCTTGGCAAAGTAGACTCCTATTAACTCGGTGAGAGTGAACATCAGGATTCCATTTAATAGTCCACATGGTCTTATGAACTTGATTATGGTCTTATTCCCACATATGTATGTGACAAATGGCTTTTTACGATATCTCTTCATATGATTTTAAAACTTGCATGCTTATGCATATTGTACCCTTATTCTATTGATGATGATTATGCATATTGACATTATTGTGATGTCCCTTAATTCATGGCATACCTACAAACTTAGTGCATTGTATGTACTAACGCATGCTTCTTTATCTACATGACCCAATCATGTAGGGACGGACGATGAGGAGACCATCCCATTTCATGGCTAGTTTCTAGATGGTGAGCTTGAAGACTTGTTGGTGAGTTCCCATGCTTCGAGAACAAACCTTATGATGTTTATTTTATGTTGAGACTTAATCATTTATTTCTTTATCTACATATTGAGGGTGAGCTAGTGAACTATGTGCTAGACCCCCCAAGCTCTATTATGTATAGGCATGATTTGGACTATGGATGGATGTATATTCCCTATGGGAATTATGACATGTCTTTTCTATATACTTCCGCTTTCTTATTCTCTTATATATGCTTATTTTATCTTATGAATGCTTATAATATGAACACAAAGTTTGGATGGGATGCCTTCGGGTGTAAGATCCCCCGTGTCACGGCTAGGCCCTAGGTCTGGATAGTGACAAAAGTGATATTAGAGCATAAAGTTTGAAAGCATCCTAGGGAGACCAACATGCTTTCTCAAGTAGAGTCTTGTTCATTGTTGTGAAGCGTGCCACGTCCATGAATAGGAGGCTATGAGACATTTTAGGAAAGACTTCACTTGTTTTCTACTCTATATCGTGCCTTTAAAGCTTCTGTATTCTAGTGATTATCCCTTGGTATTTTCAGACATCACTCTATGATGTGCTCCATTACCGAGGGGAAATAATGTTGATGCAAACCAAGTTCCTCCAGCTCCACAAGTTCCCCAAGTCCCTCAGGTGTTCCCGGTGTCTAATGATAAACTGACGACCGCAATCATGATGTCTTCCCATGTAGTTTTTTCTCCTAAGACTCCCACTTCATCTTCAAGGATAAGGGACTTTTCCATAATGAATCCCCTGGAGTTCCATGGTTCAAAGGTGGATGAGGGTTTGTTGATGAGATCTACAAGATAGTGGAGATTATGGCAGTGTCTTCTGAGGAGATGGACGGATTAGCGGCATACCAACTTAAGGGTGTTGCTCAAGTATGGTTCACTCAATGGATGTCCAAAAGGGTTGGTGAAGGAGTCAATGATTTGGATATGTTAAAAGTTGCTTTCTTAGATCATTTCTTTCCAATTGAACTAAGGGAAGCTAAGGTGATGGAGTTCATGAGTTTGAAGCAAGGGGGTATGAGTGTGAGGGAGTATTCCCTCAAGTTCACAAAATTGTCCAAGTTTTCTCTTTCCTTGGTAATCGATTCAAGGGCTCGTACGAATAAGTTCATTTTGGATTTCCCCAACTTGGTGAAAATAGAATGTAACGCTGCCATGCTTGTCAAGGAAATCGATATCTCTAGGCTTATGACACATGCCAAACAAGTGGAGAGTGAGAAATTGCAAAATATGAGGTCAAGGTAGTCTAAGAGGGCTCACCATGATGAAGGGTTCTCCTATGGTAAATCTGGTGGTGGCCGATTCTAACAAGGCCAAGGGTCTTCAAAGGGTGCTACTCAAAAGTTTGCCAAAGAGAAAGGGGCCACTCCCAAGGCTCAAGGAGATGTTGTAGGAGGTGTTTTGATTCCTCCTAAGTGACCTAAATGTGAGAGAAACCATGTTGGTGAGTGCTTAAAAGGTATCAATGCATGTTTCAATTGTGGAAAGGTAAGATACAATATTTCTGACTATCCCAATATGGCTAACAAGGGTAAGGGAAGGTCATCCACAAGGTCAAGTGGCTCAAAGGGGACAAGTGCAACAAGGTGCCCAAGTTCAGGGTGGTGGTCCCCATGGTAACCTATTCTATGCTTTTCATGATAGAAAAGAAGTTGATGAGGCTCCCGATGTGGTTACCGGTATGTTAAAAACCTTTTACCATGATATACATGCTTTGCTTGACCCCGATACCAATATTTCTTTTGTTACTCCTTATGTTTCCATGAAATTTGATATGCTTTCGAAAGTGTTTCTAGATCCTTATTCTGTTTGTACTCCTATTGGTGAGTCAATCTTAGCCAAGAAAGTCTACTGGAAATGTCATGTGCCAGCTTGCATAAAGTCTTCCCATGTGATCTAGTTGAGCTAGACATGACTGATTTCGATGTTATTTTTTGTATGGATTGGTTGCCTGCATCATATACTTCTATTGATTATAGGCCCGTAAGATCACATTCCAAGATCCTAATGAGCATATTCTTGAATGGAGAATCAATTTTATGTTCAAACGGAGGTTTTTCTCTTATATGAAAGTCATGAAGATGATCTCTAAAGGTTGTCCATATCATGTTTTCTGAGTCATGGATGTTGAGTCTCATGTTCCCCCTCTTGATTCGGTCCCTATAGTAAATGAGTTTCCTAACGTCTTTCCCGATGACTTACCTGGTCTTTATCCCATAAGAGAAATTGATTTTGGTATTGATCTTTTGCTCGACACCCAACCTATCTCTATACCTTCATATCGTATGGCCTTGGCAGAATTGAAAGAATTGAAGGAACAATTAAAGGATTTTCTTGATAAAGTGTTCATAAGGCCTAATGTGTCACCATAGGGTTCTCCCATATTATTTGTAAGGAAGAAATGGTTCACTTCGGATGTGTGTCATCTATAGGCAATTGAATAAGGTAACCATAAAAAACAAGTACCCACTTCCAAGGATTGATGACCTATTTGATCAACTTCAAGGTGCAAGTTATTTCTCTAAGATTGATCTACGGTTCGGATATCACCAATTTAAGGTGAAGAATGATGATATCGGAAAGATAACATTTAGAACCCGGTATGGTCATTTTAAATTTTTGGTTATGTCTTTTGGACTAAAAAATGTCCCTGCTGTTTTTATGGATTTGATGAACAGGATCTTCAAATCATTTTTGGATATATTTGTGGTGGTGCTCATAGATGATATATTTGTTTATTCAAGGATGTAAAGGATCACGAAGACCATTTGAGGATTGTGTGGCAAACTTTGAGGGATAAGCAACTCTTTGCAAAGTTTAGAAAATGCAAATTTTGGCTAAGAGAAGTGGTTTTCTTGGTCACACTATTTCGACTGATGGTTTTAGAGTTGATCCAAAGAAAATAGAGGTGGTGAAGAATTGGCCTAGATCGTTGTCTCCATCTGACATTAGAAGTTTTCTGGGTTTGGCTGGTTACTATAGAAGATTTGTTGAGGGATTTTCCTCCATTGCTTCTCCATTGACAAGGTTGACCCAAAAGAAGGTAAAATTCCAATGGTCCGAGGAATGTGAAAGGAGCTTCCAATTATTGAAGGATCATCTTACTTCGGCTCCTATTTTGACATTTCTCGAAGGTCCAAAAGGTTTTGTAGGGTATTATGATGCCTCACCTATAGGTTTGGGTTGTATATTGATGCAACATGGGAAGGTCATTTCTTATGCTTCAAGACAGTTAAAGGTGCATGAAAAGAACTACCCGACATATGATTTTGAGTTGCTGGCAGTTGTATTTGCATTAAAGGTTTGGCGACACTACCTCTACAGAGTGCATGTTGATATATTCACCGACCATAAGAGATTGTAATATGTGTTTAGCCAAAGGGATCTAAATCTAAGGCAACAAAGATGGTTGGAACTTTTGAAAGACTACGACATGAGTGTGATATACCACCTCAGTAAACCTAATGTTGTGGTTGATGCATTGAGTAGAGTGCCTATGGGTAGTATGGCTCACGTTGAGTGTGGGAATAAAGAGTTAGTTAAAGAATTGCACCGTTTAGCTTATTTGAGTGTGAGAGTGAATAATTTGAGTAATGGTGAAATGTTGATACCAAAGGGGGAAGAATCATCATTGAGTGAAGAAGTTAAGGCGAAGCAAGATATGGATCCTACATTGGTTGAGTTGAAAACGTTAGTGGTTGATAAGAAGGTAGAAGTTTTTTCACAAGGGGGAGATGGAGTATTATGTAATCTAGGTGTCACGACCCGAAAGTAGGCCCTAGAAAAGACACAGCAAATGGGAACCCGAGAGTCCCCAAACAAGCCTCCTGCCATACATTTACACATTATCAATTCAGAAGCGCATAGATATACAATAAACACATAATTCTATGGATTGGGTGAGTATGACTCATGCTATGGGGGTATCATGAGGATGGGGATTAACATGGATTTACATAGTATATAAAACTAAGCGACGAGTAAGGAGGACTCAAGATATAGCGGGTATCATAGGACTTAGGACTTTCATAACATATCATATCACATAATCATATCATTCGTACATAATGCATAAGCATAACATCTCAAAGATACACATAGCATAAATCGTACAATAGACTACAAAATATCCAACAATGCCTCTAGTCTAGAATAGGTCGGGGGCCAAGACACATCCCGGGCTCACCCTATAGTAAAGAAATAGACATCATAATCATAATTGGTAGATAGAAGTCAACTTATCCTTGGATAATAGGACTCACCGCAAGCAACTCTAAGTCAACCAACTAATCATCAAGAGGTGGAAGGTGATAGTCTCTGGTCCATATATAGTTAGATCATGTAGGCAAAGGAGTATGTGTTAGTACGTTTGAATGTACTAAGTATGCGGGCATGGAATGCACATGAACATGAAATCCTGCAAATCAATCTTAGATGACAACGACACACATATATAGAAAGAAGTATATAAGAAACGATGCAATATCAATATTCCAACAAATCCATGATGCATGAATACAAAATTAATTTAGCCATAGAGGGGATGTGACCTCAACCGACACAAGATAAGATCAACTGAGCTAAAACTTGGAATCCCTGATCTTCACCGTACACCGAAGGAAAGGGTAGACTACTTTTCAGGTAGTCCCCATCCCTCAAAGAGGAGAATAAACCATCCCTAAAAAAAGGAATAAACATCCCTAAAAGGGGGAATAACCATCTCTCAAAGAGGAGAATAAAACCTATGTGGGCACATAGTTATGAGAAAGGAGACTTTACATAAGGACTCCTTAGGTTGAGCCCCTACCCCCAATCTCATTCAGTGCTAAGTCTTCATCCCACAAGAATACATATACATATACGTTCTTTTAAAAAGGAAGACAAGCCTTTCAAATCATAACAATGCATACTTAGACTTAAAAGTCAACATACTTCATAATCATGCTTTCTTGGGCTAAAAAGCCAAACAATAGTTCATATCATACTTTCATGAATACATGTATAACAGTAGCTCCTTAATCATAACATAATCGTGTAAAAACCCATAATTTCTCAAAGAGCCAAAGTCATAGACATGATGTGATCACATTCTAGTCATAACCAATACTTACTTTCAAAACAGTCATAATCATAGTTGGGACTTATCCCACCTCAAGAGTTCCATGAAAATCATAATTCATGTATGTATATGTCAGGAGAGATGAGGGAAATATATGGGCAATAGAGATTCAAACTTAAATCAACAATATAATATGAAATTCAAGTAAATCCATAAGCAAATTCACATTTAAATCATAATTTAGATAACCCATGCTTAAATCAAACTTGAAAGGGACAATGCATATTCAATCTTCATAATATTCATGCTATTCAACATATTAGGGCTTAATTTGGTTTTAAAATAACAATTAAACATAGCTCATAACTCAATTTAATCAAATAAACAATAATATAAAAGACCCATGTTTAAAGTAAGCTAAATTTCATCATTCAAGTGTAAAAGAGTTTTAGGGTCTTCATGATTGAAAGAAGACAATGAATCAATCTCACATTTCTTGAGTAACTAGAAGCTTTAGGAAGAAAATGATTGAAGAAGAAGGCCTCTTTGAATTCGCAAGTTAAATCTTCAAGCCTCACTTGAGAGGAGCTTTTAGGAGAGAGTATTTGAATTTTTAAGTGTTTGAAAATGAATTTGAATAGGAATGAAGGTGTATAGGCTAAATTAGATGTTTAGGAGGGCTTAGGAAGACTAAAATGATCTTAGAAAAACACTAAAATTACAGTTAAACCGTTAATGAAACGAGCCTCAAAAGTTATCAGGGAACCGTTTGATGGACCACTACCACGGGTCGTGTGGTGGGCCACGGATCGTGAAGTGGTCTGTGGTACTGTCCTTAGTCAAAAACTCAACATGGTCAGCACCATGGAAGGGTATACGACCCATCAAGAGTGACACAGATCATGAAGGCTTCCATATAGATAATGCGAGTTCCAAAACGTTAACCTTACACTTAGAACCATTCCTTAGGATGGGACCTTCATGAAATGCTTCACTAAAACCCATGTTGAGGACCACGAGACCCCCACACAGACGGTATAAGGCTTCACAACCCATATAGGGTCTCCTGGTAGCATGCCTTAGCCAAATATTCAACAAAATCCCTACACAAATAGTCTTTACAAAAATTGGCATAACTTCCTCTGCTGAACTCGGAAAAAAGTGAAACTAGTTGAGTTGGAAAGCTAACTCAAAGAGATTCAATGTGATAGGTTATAGACCAGTCAGTTCTTCCTGTGCTAAGAGATATGACCATTTAAATATGACCCTTTTAACAGTTCTTAAGATAAACTTAACCAATGCAATTCTCTTGAACATGGCTACATAAGGGAGACTCATGGTGATCATTAACCACCCAAAATTAGTTTATAATCAGTGTACACCACAATGACAAGATTTTCCTAAGTCCGGGTGCTTACATCATCTCTCCCTAGAAAATATTCATCCTCAAATGGACTAGAATAAGGCTTGAAAAACTTGACTTAATCAAGAAACATACAACATGAAGATACATTACAAAACTTATTATTTGAAAATCATGAATTCATCAAACTCATGCCAAAACATCTTTTAAATTATTTTTGTGCACTTTTATGCATGTCATGTCATGAAACTCAAGAGTTTGAAGAATTAGGACCACATAGAAATAGAAAGAACCTTGTACCTTAGGCTTGAGTAGATTGGAAGAGATAGAGATATTTCCTTATCAAGTCTGACTCTGCTTCCCATGTAGCACTCTCCACATGTTGATTTCTCCAAAGCACTTTAATTGAAGTTACATCCTTGTTACGAAGCCGCTTCACTTGTCTGTCCAAAATTTCAATCGATACTTCTTTATAAGTTAAGTTCTCCTCAACCTCAACACCTTCCAAAGGTATAATTGAACTAGGATCACCAACCAACTTCCTCAACATGGACATATGAAACACTGGGTGGATAGAACTCATGCCCAAAGGTAAGTACAATCTATAAGCCATATTACCAATCTGCTCAACAATCTCATATAGGCCAACATATCAGGGACTTAACTTGCCCCTCTAAATAAAATGCATTGTACCCTTCATGGGTGAAACCTTCACATACACCCAATCACCAACACAAATCTCAAGGTCTCTCTTCCTAACATTCGAATATGACTTTTGGGGACTTTGAGCCATCTTCAACCTTTCCCTAATCAACTTTACCTTTTCCATGGCCTCAATCACCAAATCTGGGCATATCAAAGCCATCTCACCCAGTTCAAACCATCCCATTAGGGATCTACATGTTCTCCCATATAAAGCTTCAAACGGCGCCATACCAATACTAGCATGAAAATTATTATTGTAGGCAAACTTGATAAGTGGTAGATGGTCATCCCAATTTATCTTGAATTCCAATACACAAGCCCTCAACATATCCTCCAAAGTCTGAATTTTCCTCTCGGCTTGCCCATCGGTTTGAGGATGAAAAGTGGTACTCAACTTCACTTAAGTGCCAAACCCTCATTAAAACAATTTCAAAAGTGAGAGGTAAATTGGGTACCACGATCAAATATGATAGACATAGGCAATCCATGGAATCTAACCAACTCTCGAATATACAATCATGCATAATCCTCGACAATGAAAGTAGTCTTGATCGGTAGGAAATGGGCCAACTTAGTCATCTAATCAACCACAACCCAAATAAAATCAAATTGCTTTCATGTATGAGGAAAAACCAACCACAAAGTCCATATTCACATCTTCCCACTTTCAAGTAGGAATCTCAATATCTTGAGTCAAACCACTGAGACTTTGATGTTCCACTTTCACTTGTTAACAATTAAGGCACTCGAATATGAACTTTTCTATGTCTTTCTTCATACCATGCCACCAATTCACTTCTCTCAAATCTCGATATATTTTGGTGGATCCTAGATGTAAGAATTATGAGTTTCACTCATAATCACCTCTCTAAGGACATCAACATCGGGAACATATAATCAATCTTGATACTGAAGTACACCATCTCCCCCTTGGGAGAAAACCTCAATCCTCTTTTTGGAAACCAACTTCTTCAACTTAACTAAAGAGGGATCTAAATCTTGTTTTTCCTTGACATTAACGATCACAAAAGACTCAACCCCATACTAAACATGAATGCCACCATCATTGGAGTCAACCAATTTAACACCCAACCTAGCCAAACGATGAACATCTTTGACTAACTCTTTCATTTCTTCATCAACATGGACCACACTTCCCATAGACAACCTACTGAGAGCATCAACCACAATATTAACCTTGTTGGGATGATATAAAATACTCATGTCGTAGTCTTTAAGTAGCTCCAACCACCTTCTCTGCCTTAAATTAAGAACTCTTTAAGTGAACGCATATTGCAAACACTTATGATCGGTGAAAATATCAACATGAACCCCATATAAATAATATCTCCAAATCTTCAAAGCAAACACCACAACTGCTAACTCAAGATCATAGGTCAAGTAATTTCATTTATGCACTTTCAGTTGCCTTGAATCATAAGTTATCACCCTACCATGTTACATGAGCACACAACCTAACCCAATCCGAGAAGCATCAAAATATACCACAAACCCATCTAAGTTGTCCGGTAGAGTCAATACAAGAGTTGATGTGAGCCAATCCTTCAAAGTTTAGAAACTCTTCTCACACTCATCCGAGCATACGAACTTGGCCTTATTTTTAGTCAACTTAGTCAATGGAGATTCAAGGGATGCAAATTCCTAAACAAACCTTCGATAATAACTAGCCAACCCAAGAAAACTCTAAATATCATAAGGATTCAGGGGTCTATGCCAATTCTTCACGACCTCGGTCTTCTTTGGGTCAACTTTAATACCATCACTAAACACCACATGACCAAGGAAAGCTACTTCACCCAACTAGAAATCACATTTACTGAACTTAGCAAATAGTTGTTTCTCTCTTAAAGTCTGAAGAACCAACCTCAAATGATCTATATGCTCCCGCTCACTTTGATAGTAAATCAGAATATAACCAATGAAGACAATCATAAAACTATCAAGAAAAGGCTTGAACACTCGATTTATGAGGTCCATAAACATAGTTGAAGCATTAGTCAAATAAAATAACATCACCATCAATTCAAAATGCCCATACCTAGTCCAGAAAGCAGTTTTGGTAATATTGCACTCCCGAACCTTTAACTAATGGAAACCGGAGCGAAGATCGATCTTTGAGAAATGAGTAGCTCCCTAGTCAAACAAATCATCGATCCTTGGTAATGGATATTTATTCTTGATAGTCACTTTACTCAACTATTGATAATCAATACACATCTGAAGTAACCCATTCTTTCTTCTTACAAATAACACAAGAGCAACCCAACGCGAAACACTTGGCCTAATAAAACCCTTCTAAAAAAGATCCTTCAACTGATCCTTCAACTCTTTCAATTCAACCAAGTCCATATGATAAGGAGGAATTAAAATAGGTTAAGTATCCTAAAAGAGGTCTTTACCAAAATTCATTTCCCTCTCAGGAGAAATACCAGGCAAATCTACAAGAAAAACATTTGGAAACTCATTAACCACTAGAACCGACTCAAGAGTATGTGACTCAAATTCTACATCTCTAACCCTCACAATATGATAGATGTATCCCTTAGAAATTATTCTTCGAGCCTTGAGATAGAAACTAAACCAACCTTTAACAACAGAGTCACTACCTGTCCATTCTAAAACAGGCTCATTTGGAAATTGAAACTTAACTTTCAGGGTTCTACAGTAAATAGAGGCATATGAAACATGCAACCAATCCATTCCAAGAATAATATCAAAATCAAACATCTCAAGCGCTACAAGATCACTAGGAAGGACTTTATGCAAGATTGAAACGAGATAACCCCAATAGACTTTTTGAGCATTAATAGATTCACCCACGAGAGTATAAACTGAGTAGGGCTCCCTCAAAGTTTCAGGACTTAAACCAAACTTAATAGCTAATAGAGGAGTAATAAAACATAAATTGGCACATGGATCAAGCAAAGCATAAACACCAAAATCAAAGACAACATAGAAGTCACCACATCTAGAGCCTCTTCTACCTCCTGTCTGGCATGAAGAGAATAGAACCTATTGTTTATGGAAGCATCACCTACCTGACCCTTTTGTTAACCTTGAGCACCGAGAACCATTTGACCCTTCCTCGGGTTCTTAGGACAATCAACAACCTTGTGATAAAAACTACCACACCCGAAGCAATCACAAGAAGCCTTCCTGCACTCTTCCAAGTGATTTCTTTCACACTTGCCACACCAGGGGAACACCGACCCACTCTCAACCTGTGCCTTAGAAGGAGGCACTCTAGCATTGGCAACCCTTGCACCAGATCCTTAGCCCTAATGGAAGCGACCATTTCCACTAACACTCCTAGAGTTGTGTCATGACCCGGAAGGGGGCCTAGATGTGACATGGTGAAAAAGAACCCGAAAGTCCTCAATCAAGCCATCATAGCATCATCACACACATCATCGGTTCGGAAGCGCAGAAGTAAACATATAACACATAAGCTCTAAGGGAAATGGGGCTTTGGACTCAAGCTATGGGGATGTTGCCAAGAATGGGATGAACATTAGTGACATAGCACATAACAGTTATCTCTAAGGGGAAGGTAAGTAGGACTCAAGCTATGGGGGCACACCGGGGTTATGAGACTTTCCACATAAGCACACAATCAACGCACAATCCAAGCATCAAGTCATAACCATAATCAATATCATTTCCATAATCAAGGCTCATAAAGCATAACATTCAATAGTCATAATATTCAACAATTACAATCCAACGTACAAGAGTTTAGTTTATCCAACAAGCCTCTACATAGGATAAGCGGGGCCTCGACATAGTTTAAGATTCACCCTCAATATATAAATAAAGGAAGTAAAAGAAATACTAGCTAGATAAAAAAAGGCTATTGCCCTTGAACAAAAGAGCTCTCCACAAGCAATAGTCTTCAAGGAGATCACACGTTATCCGATGGAATATAGAAGTCGTCTCCGATTCCTACATGGTTAGAACATGTAGACAAGAGTATAGGTTAGCACAATAAAGTACTAAGTACGCGGGCATGCAATGCATATGCACATGAACCTATAACAGCCTACATGGCAAGGGCACATATATAGAAACAAAATATAAGAAAGAATAATATATCAATATGCCATAAAATCATGATGCATGAAATGCCATAATGCTTAGTATAAAGGGGATGGAACCATAACCGACATCCAAATCCATGTGAGCTACAACATGAACTTGCCCAATGAAAGCTCTCCCATTG
>JBCEWC010008563.1:0-19810 GCA_038996855.1 Solanum aculeatissimum | reverse complement strand
CTATGTGATCACAAGCCTTAACATATCATATCATAACAAGAGGGTCATGCCCTTAACAAGAGTTTCATTATAACCATACTTCAATGCATATGCCATGAATGAGAGATCAAGTTCATGGGTAATGGAGATTCAAACCTTAAAACCATAATTCAATAGATAATTCAACATATTTCATGATAAAATCCCAATTCAAAACATAATGCAATTTATCCATGCATATTAAACCATTAAAAGGACATGCACATTGATCCTACAAGAAGTTCCATGTATTTCAAATATTCAAACTCAAATCATCATTAAATCACCTAATTTCTATAGCCCACAACTCAACGCAATGAAATACATTAAAAATTAATGAACCCATAATTAAAGAAAACTTAAATTCATAAATTAAAGAGGAGGGTTCTTGGGTCTTCATTGATGAAAGGAAATCCATGAATCCACATACCTTGGGTTTAATCAAGAGAATTGAATGGAATTACAAGGAAGATGAATTTCTCCAAATTTCTTCAATCTTTCATCAATGAAGGTCAAGAGGATTGAAGGAATTTTGGAGAGAATTGAAGAGTGTTAAAATGGATGAAAGAGGATTAGGGTTTGATTTAGGGAAGTTAGGAGACCTTAGAAAGCCTAAAAGGAGGATAGGATCTAATTAAATTATGAATTAACCATTAATGAAATGGACTAAATCACTAAAACAGTGTCTCACAAAAGGCCTCCAATGGCCGTCTACAGGTTCACGGCCCGTGAACCAGTCCGTGTGGATTTACTTGGCCTCAACTTCTACTTGAACTCTCGGGAGACTTTCTGGATCACTTCACGAGGGGCCTCACGGACCGTGTACTGGTCCACGGAGCATCACTTGGTTCAGAGTCCAACCCCAAACTTTGTCAACTTCTCTGTATCACTTCACAGGACCCCTCACGGGCCGTGAAGGGTCACACGGACCGTGGGATGGTCCGTGGGAACACACTTGGCCAATAGCTTGGCCCCAACCCCGAGGAGCACACTGGACCAACCCATGAGCACCCCCATGGACCGTGGACCACCAAACGGTCTGTGGTCCATCCCTTAGACCCCATTCCAGAACCTTTTCCCAGCGTATTTCCAATTACGGACAGTCTCTCTGCCAGGGCCATAACTTTCACATCCAAACTCCGAATTATGTGAAACCAGTTGCGTTGCGAAGATAACTCAAAGATCTTGGATTTGATATATAGTATCCCATACAGTTCATCCCTTACCAAAAGATATGGCTTTTCAAAGTCCACTACTCAACTGGCCTTACAACTTTACCACCAAAACGATTCCCTTGAATCCGGCCACTTAAATACAACCCATGGCTACAAAAATTCAACCATGACCAGTTCAACACTAACCTTGACCAACAATTACAAAGTTCAAATTTTTTTGGATTGTTACATATTGTTTATTTAAAATATTATGCATTTGTTTATTTATTTATTAGGAAAAAAAGAGAAATAGCAAATAAACGGAGTATTGAAAATACTTTAAAACATAATTCATTAATGTTTCCAAAGATTTGAAAATTTTAAACTCAACTATTTTTAGAAGAAAATTAATAATTGACCAATTTGAATTAAAAATAATTCTCGAAAATGAATAAGTAAACAAAATACGCAATTTAAGAATTAACATAAATGACTCGTCATTTTGGGGATTTAACTAAACTAAAATAATAACAAATAGTTGTTAGTGCTAGTATATGAATAAACACAAATGTATCAACAAAAATAGCATAAAAAGAGTTGAAGATTTTGGGCCACTAGCCCATCAAAAAAAATATGTTGCAATAATTTGGGCTTTTTGCCCTACATATCAACATGGTATATACATTGTATATCAGTGTATATACTTTATGTCCCACCTGTATCAGTGTATATACTTCACGTCCCAGTGTATATGGGACTCCTTTGCCGCAGAGAAAATCTGTAACCAGCCCCCTACGATCTATTTGGGTCTTCACGGCCCAAGAAATGCAATGGGGGAGTCCCGAAGGACTGGAAAAAGTGCATGAGAACGAAAAGAAAGTAGATTAGGAATCGGTAAATTATTTTAAATCCACAACTCAATAACTTGAAGCCAAAATTGAGATATCAATACATAAAATTCATGAATTAGCAACTAAAAAAAATGAAAGCATGAAATTTATTAGCTTTGAGATCAAAAATCAACAACCCATGTCTATAACTAAAAAAAAATCACCACATGAAATTCATTAATCTCGAAACTAAAATCAACATCGAAAACTTAATAACTTTGAAACTAAGATTCAACATATAGAATTTGTTAACTTGAAGCTAGAACTCAACACATAAACCTATGTCTTTGAAACCAAGATTAACATTCAAACCCATTAACATTGGAACTAAAATCAATATTCAACATTATTACTTTTGAAACTAAAGGAAACCAATATATAACTCAAATATTGAAACTAAAAACTAATATATATAAGAATTCATATTTGAAACTAGAAATCGAGAGATAGACTCAAAATCTTTGAAAATAAATTCAACTTATGAACCCAATATGTAAAATCTCTTAATTTGAAGCTAAAAATCAACATGTAACCCATATTTTGAAACCAAAAGTGATTCCATGAAACCCAATAGCATGAAACTTAAAAAAAACAAGAAAAACAAGTATGTAAGACCCACTAATCTTGAAAGTAAGAATCAACATATAACTCATGTTTTCAAAACTAGAAACCAACGTATTAGACC
The DNA here is from genome assembly GCA_038996855.1 of Solanum aculeatissimum. Taxonomy (NCBI): domain Eukaryota; kingdom Viridiplantae; phylum Streptophyta; class Magnoliopsida; order Solanales; family Solanaceae; genus Solanum; species Solanum aculeatissimum. The sequence goes on along the minus strand of JBCEWC010008563.1, from coordinate 17,063 downwards.
CATTAACTTGAAAGTAAAACAAGTATGTAAAATCTTTAATTTAAAGCTAAAAATCAACATGTAACCCACTATCTTTGAAACTAAAATAAACATATAAACCCATCAACTTGAAACTAGGAACCAATATACAAGATCATTATCTTTGAAATCAAGAACTCACATGTAAGACCTAAATGTTGAAACTAAAAATCAATGTATAAAAAGTCATATTTTGAAACTAGAAACCAATATATAACTCAAGATATTTAAAATTTGAGGGATGTTAAGAAGGTATAAGCATGATAGTTATGAACTCAAAATAAGAGTTGAAACAAACTTTATACATTCATACAATAAACATGTTGACCTTAAGAGCTACTAAGAGATTACCGCAAGCGTTTAAAAAGCAAAAAATGATCTTTTTTAACTTATTCCTTGGTTCTTAATGACCAAACATTAAAGAGAAAAGAGATTGACGGCATATTTGGACAACATACGACGTCTCAAGAGCATATCTTTAGCCAAAACTCAACAAGTAATCAAAAGAAAGCTTTAACAAGCAGCGAAACCGCATAGATTACGTGCACAAAAGCATAACAGGTTGACCCTTAGATGGATTTAAAAAAAAACACTTTCTAACTCGGAAAAAAAGCTTGAAACCAACCGTACGTAACAAATATTGAACAGAGGAAAACCAATACATAATCTGAATCTTTGTGGCTTGATGTATGAATCTAAAACTCTCAAAAAATCATCTTAACGATTGTAGCAATAATAACGTAGCAACAATAAACTACCACACGACAACATAAAATGTGACAGCAGGGGAGAGTAAAGACGCAAAAAAACAGCCCCCGAAACAGGACGTCTGCGATCAAAACGCGATTCCAATAACTCCAAAAATCATTTTTACAGTAAAGAACGTCAATGATAGCATCAACTCAATCATGAGGCAGCAAACATTCAACCAAAATGGGATAAAACTGAACATAACAGCAGCGCCATTCAACATTTAAACATGAAAAACGAGAGGTAAAGACATTATCTGTTTTAGTGCGACAAATAGGATGACGAGCCTTTACGACAAACTTTGACTACGAGATGAACTCCGATTGTATCTTTCAATTTCAAGACTCAGAATTTGCAACCTTAGAAGCTCTCGAAATCAATTCAGTTTTTGAAATTTTTTTGGATATGCGAGGGGAAGAACGGTTAGGGTTTTTTATGGTAAGAAACAATTGCTCAAAAATCCAATCCCCTCTCTGAAAATAGAGAGGGGTATTTATAGGACCGAATTCTGACAAAAATGGAGGGAAAAATGGAAGGCTAAAATGGAGATTTTGAGTGGTACGAATTCAAAAATCAAGCCTGAGACATTGGGGCGTCGTTTAGCTGGTCAAAGGGCGCTAGCATCGAAGCTTTTGCCGTGTTCAGCGACGCAGGTGCCAATTTTGGCACTCCTACGTCGCGTCATCATCGAAGAGAGCAAAGGAGACGCGTGAGCGTCTGTGAGGAGAGAAAAAACACGTAAGGGGCACATGGGATTTTTTCTTAGGGATAAGTAATTGTTTATAGCTATTTTTTTAATTTATGAGGGGGATGGGCCGGGTCTGGTGATATTTGGGCCGAAAATTGGTTTAAAATTAGGCTAATTTGAATTTAAACCCAAAGAAAATGGTGTTGGAGGTAAGAAAAATAATAATTAAGAAATAAATTAATTTAAAATCATAATCAAGGCTAATTTAGGATTAAAAACATAGCCGAATCGAATTAGTTGATTATCTTAGCCACGAGACGAATTAATATAAATTAATTAAAAAGTTTCTTGAAATTAACGAAGTCAAATAACTTTTTTAATTGATTTCGAAAAATAATCTATAAATTAATTACTTAAATAATAATAATTATAATAATAATGATGATGATGATAATACAATCTTTGAAACGAAATTTTTGAAAAATTACGAAAAAGTATGAACTAAATACGCAACTAGATATACATATATATGAATATAATAAAGATATGTATATAATATTCACACATATATATACATGTATATATATGTAAGTATAATTTGAAGAAGTTAAAATATTATCTACTAAAAATGGTGAAAATAGATATATAAAAATATATATAAACATATGTATATGTGCATATATATGTATGCATATGATCTTAAAAAGTTAAAATATCATCAATAAAAAATTATGAAAATAGATATATGAAAATATATACGAACATATATATGCATGTATATATAATTTCAAAAAGTTAAAATATTATCAACTAAAAAAAATGATGAAAAATAGATATATAGAAATATATACAAACATATATACACGCATATATATGCATGTATATAAGATTTTTAAAAAGTTAAAGTATTATCAATAAAAAGTGATGAAAAGAGATATATAAAAATATATACAAACATATACATACACGTATATATATGCATGTATATATGACTTTAAAAGGTTACAATATTATCTATAAATAATAATAATAATAATAATGTATATATATACATACACACATATACATTCATACATACATGCATATATATAATTTCAAAAGTTAAAACATTATACAAAACGGTAATAAAAATATACATAAAATATATATGCATACACATATATACATGTATATATATAATTTAAAAGCTATATAAAAGATAAGTAAAATACGTATACGTAATATACACAATATTTGAAAATCAAAGGATGATCATAAAAGACCTAAGGAACTTTGATTTTTTTTTAAAAATAATAATAATAAATTATTTCAAATTGTTGAAAACTTAAAAAAAATTCGATAATTAATTTATAATGGGGACGGTAAAAATTGGATGTCAACATCCCTCATATCTTGAAGAACTAGAAGAATTAGGATGGAATTGACTTGAATTGAAAGCCCTCTTGAAATCCTAGCTTGAATCTCCAACACTAGACTTTGAAGATAACTTAGGAATCAAATTCTAGAGCTTGCGTGTATAATGAGAGTGAAAAAATGTAAAGAGTGAGTATAATCTGATTTAGGGGCTTAGGATAGGTACCAAGGTCCTAAAAGATCTTTAAAATAATCCAAAATTACAAAAAGACCATTAATGAAGGGACTTAAAATGTTGTTCAGGGGTCTCGTACAAGGGTACCACAAACACCATACAAAGGTTCAAGGATCGTACAATGTGCCCGTGAAAATTACCATGTTCCGAGATGGTACTTTGATACTTAGAAAATTTTTGGAGATAGGGCCTCACGAGACCCCACCACGACCAGTGGTGGGTTGTACGACCCGTACAAGGGCCCCTTGGTGGCTGCCTTTGCAAAATCATTGGTTTGAAGGTTGGGGCACCTACCATGAGCCCCTTCCATGACCAATGGTAAGGACCACAAGCCGTGGGAGGTTCCATAGAGGGCCATAAAGCCTAAAATTCTCCCTTAAGCCATGAACAAAGCAAAAGGTCACTCCATGGTTGCCCCCACGTATCGTGTGAGTGACCCTGGAGGGGCACCTTGGCGTAAACTGCTGGAAACTTGATTTTTAAGCATTGTTAAAGCCTCCCAAGGTTCGAGTCCTTTCATAATCTCTCCCTTGGGAATATTCATCCTCGAATGAACTAGAACATAGCTTGAAAGGCTTGACTTGAACATGAAACATTTCAATATGAAGACGCAATGCATAACTCATTACTTGAAAAGCATAAAGTCATTAAAACTCATGTCAAAATGAAATTTAAGCCATCTTCATGCACATGTATGCATGTCATGTCATGAAAGAATAAGAGTGAAAGAAGTAGGACCATTTAGAATAGGAAGAACCTAATACCTTAGGGTCAATCGTCTCATCACGTCCACCTCTGCCTCCTATGTAGCACTCTCCATATGTTTATTCCTCCAAACCACTTTAACCGAAGCCACATCCTTGTTGCGAAGTAGTTTCACTTGTCTATCAAAGATTTCAACTGAAACCTCTTAATAGGTCAAGTTCTCTTCAACCTCAACACCTTCCAAAGGAACAATCGAATTAGGATCACCAATCAACTTCCTTAGCATTGACACATGGAAAATCGGGTGGATAGAACTCATATCTAAAAATAAATCAAACCTATAGGACACCTTGCCAATCCTCTCAACTATCTCATAAGGACCTATATACCGGGGGCCTAACTTGCCCATTTTACCAAAATACATTACATCCTTCATAGGAGAAACCGTCACATATACCCAATCATCAACATGAAACTCGAGATCTCTTTTTCTAGCACCCAAATAAGATTTTTGATGACTTTGACCTGTCTTCAAACTTTCCCTAATCATCTTTACCTTTTCCATGGCCTCCAACACCAAATTAGGGCCTATGAATGCCATCTCACCAAACTCGAATCGTCCCACTAGGGATGTACACCTTCTCCTATACAAAGCTTCAAATGGTGCCATACCAATGCTAGCATGAAAACTATTGTTGTAGGCAAACTTAATAAGTGGTAGATGATCATCCTAATTTCTCTTGAATGCCAACACAAATCCCTCAACATATCCTCCAAAGTTTTAATCGTCCTTTCGAATTGTCCATCGGTTTGAGGGTGGAAAGTGGTACTCAACTTCACCTTGGTGCCAAGCCCTTTTTGAAATGATTTTCAAAAGTGAGAAGTAAATTGGGTACCATGATCTGATATAATAGACATAGGCACGCCATAAAGTCTAACAAACTCTCGGATATACAACTTTGCATAATGTTTTGCATGAAAATGGTTTTAACGGGAATAAAATGAGCCGATTTGGTCATTCTATCAACATAACCCAAATAGAATTAAACTTCTTTGGGATACGGGGCAATCCAATCACGAAGTCCATATTCACATCTTCCCATTTCCAAATAGGAATCTCAATATCTTGATCCAAACCACCAGTTATTGGTGTTCCACCTTCACTTGTTGACAATTAGAACACTCAGATTCAAACTTGGTTATATCCTTCTTCATACCATGCCACAATTACACTTCCCTCAGATCTTAATACATCTTGGTGGATCCTGGATGTATAAAATAATGAGAGTTGTGGGCTTGAATCATGATCACATCTCTAAGACCATCGACATCCAGAACACACAACTGATCTTGATACCGAAGCACACCATCTCCCCTTTGGTAGAAAACCTCTATCTCTTTTTTGAAAACCAACTTCTTCAACTCAACTAATGATGAATCTAGGTCCTATTTTGGTTTGACATCAACAATCACAGAAGACTCAGCCTCATTCTGAACATAAATGTTACCATAGTTAAAGTCACAAACCCAATCTAGCCAAGCGATGGACATGCTTTACTAACTCTTTCTTTCCCTCATCAACATGGGCCACACTATCTATAGATAGCCTACTAAGAGCACCGACTACAATATTTGCCTTACCAGAATGATATTAAACACTCATGTCGTAATCTTTAAGAAGTTTCAACCATATTCTTTGCCTCAAATTAAGATCTCTTTGTGTGAACACATATTTTAAACTTTTGTGATTGATGAAAACATCAACATGAATTCCATATAAATAATGTCTCTGAATCTTCAATACAAACACTATGGCCGCCAACTCAAGATCATGAGTTAGGTAATTTAGTTTATGCACCTTCAATTACCTCGATGCATAAGCTATCACCTTACCATGTTGCATAAGCACAAAATCCCACCCAATTCAAGAAGCATCATAATATACTACAAACCCATCTAAGCCATCCGGTAAAGTCAAAATAAGTCCCGAGGTAAGTCGATCCTTAAAAGTATGAAAACTCTCCTCACACTCATCCAACCATAAAAACGTGTCCTTCTTTTTAGTTAATTTAGTCAATGGAGATTCTATGAATGGGAAACCGATAACAAACCTTTGATAATAACCAACCAATCCAAGAAAACTCTGAATATCAGAAGGAGCCAATGGTCTAGGCCAATTCTTCACGGCTTCAGTATTCTTTGGGTCAACCTTAATGCCATAATTGGATACCACATGACCAAGAAAATCCACTTCACCCAACCAAAACTCACATTTACTGAACTTGACAAACAACTGCTTCTCCCTAAAAGTTTGAAGAACCAACCTCAAATAATCCATGTGCTCTCCTTAACTTTGAGAATAAATCAAAATATCATCGATGAAGACGACCACAAAACTATCAAGGATAGGGTTGAACATCTAATTCATAAGATCCATAAACACTGTTGGAGAATTAATCAAATTGAAGGACATTACCAAGAACTCAAAGTGCCCATATATAGTCCAAAAAGCTATTTTGGGAATATTACACTCCCTCATTTTCAACTGATTATAACCGGAATAGAGGTCAATCTTTGAGAAATGAGTGGCCCCTTGTAACTAGTCAAAAAAGTTGCCAATTCTAGGCAACTGATATTTGTTCTTGATAGTAACCTTAAACAATTGTCGATAGTCAATACACATCCGAAGCAACCCATCCTTCTTCCTTACAAATAACACAGAAAAACCCCAAGGCAATATACTCGGCCTAATAAAGTTGTTCTCCAATAAATCCTTCAACTCATTTAGTTTAGCCGGAGCCATACGATAAGGAGGTATGGAGATAGGTTGAGTATCAGGAAGAAGATCTATGACAAAGTCCACTTCCCTTTTAGGAGGAATCCCAGGATAATCCTTGGGAAAGAGATCCAAAAACTCATTAACCATGGCGACCGACTCAAGAATAAATGACTCATACTCTACATCTCTAACCCTCACATTATGATAGATGCACCTTTTAGAAATCATTCTCGAGGCTTTAAGATAGGAAATAAACAGACCTTTAAAAGCGGAGGCACTACCCTCCCTCTCAACAATAGGCTCATTCAAAAATTGAAACATGACCCTGCACGTTCTACAATTAATAGAGGCATAATAAGCATGTAACCAATCCATCCCGAGAATGATGTCAAAATCAAACATCTCAATTTCTACAAGATCATAAGGAAGGACCTTATATAAGACCAAAAAAGGACAACCCCGATAGACCCTTTAGGCAATAATGGACTCAACCGCAGGACTGTAGACCGAAAAGAGCTCCCTCAAAGTTTCAAGATTCAAACCAAACTTAACAACCAAAATAGAAGTCACAAAAGATAAGTTTGCACCCAGATCAAGCAAAGCATAAGCATCAAAATCAAAGACTTTTAACATACCAGTAATAACATTCAGAGTCACTTTCACCTCCTGCCTTGTATGAAAATCATAGAACATGTTGTTCTTGACAGCACCACCCTATTGACCTCTTTGTTGGCCTTGATTACCAGGAGCCATTTGGCCTTTGTTTGGTGCTTTGGAAAATCAACCTATTTTTGGACCGTCTAACCATACCCATAGCAAGCACCTGAACCCCATAAGCACCTTCCAGACTAGTCATATTTGGGGTAAACTGGCCCACCCCCAAGCTGTGCCTTGGGAGAAGGCATTCTATAATTGGTAAGCGTTGCATTTGGACCCTAGCCCAGTTGGAAGCGACCATTAACACCACCACTCTTAGAGTTACAGAACCCACCATCATATCAGGCTCTCTTAGAGTCATTCATCTTCCTCTCCTCGAGCTTCTCCCCTTCAATCTGTTCAACATAGTTTATAAGCCTGAAAATGTCTATCTCCCGAATAAGCATAGTCGTACGACACTCTTTCATAACCAAATCAGAGATACCTAAAATAAATTTGTGCATCCTTGCACGGGGGTCAACCACTGGTATAGGAGGATACTTTGAGAGCTTTGTGAATTTGGGAGCATAATCCCTCCTCATTCCACCCTACTTGAAGTTGATAAATTCTACCATCTTGGTTTCCCTAAGCTCAAGAGGAATGAAATGGTCTAGAAAAGCTAGCTTAAACTCTTCCCAACCAATGTCATTCTCACCAAACCTCTCTACCAACCATTGGGTGTACCACACTTGAGCCACATCCTTCAACTGATAAGTAGCTAATTCAGTTTTCTCTTCTGAAGTCACCCCCATATCAGTCAACACCTTAGAGAGTTCATCAATAAATTCATAGGCAACCTCATCAGCTTTTGAACCATAAAACTTAGGAGGATTCATCCAAGTGAAATCTCTCACTCTAGCAGCCAGAGTGGGAAGATGGGGAGGAGGATTGGCCTTCCTATCCTGGTTAGGCACCACTTGAGAGACCATGGAAATGATCATCTAGAACTCATCATGAGTAATTGAATCCCCTATAGGCTCTTGAGGGACTTAGTCCTCATTAACTAGGGCCTGCCTAGGTAGAGGGGCTCTTCTTAGAGGCACCAATCTATAAGGCATCAAGGACACTATCAAAGTTAGGGAGCTTTAAGACATGCTTAATAGCATGACATAAAGAGTGAAAAAGTGAGATATTTCCTAAAACGCCAGCATAGAGCCCTACCCATAGGTATAGTGCACTTCACACCCATAAATAGGACTCTACTTGATGCGGCATGTTGGACTCCAAGGATCGTTTTAAAACCTGTCACGACCCAGGGTAGGGTCCTAGATGTGACATGGTGAAGGAGAACTCGAGAGTCCTCGATCAAGCTATATTAGCATCATTACACACATCATCAATTTGGAAGTGCGTAACATAATAATCAACACATAAATCTAAAAGATTCAAGAGCTTTGGACTCAAGCTATAGGGATGTGCCAGGAATGGGATAAGCATAAACACGTAGAACATAGAAATTACGTTCTAAGGGGCGGGTAAGTAGGACTTAAGCTATGGTGGCAAGGAGGGACTTGGGATTTTCCACATACTCACATTCTCATCAAAAATATCAAGATAGCATAAGCATAATCATAGTCAAAATATAATATAGTCATAACATCTCAAACAACCATATAATACGGGCGTATAATAGAATCCAATATGTCCAACAATGCCTCTAACATAAAATATGACGGGGGTTGCGACATAGTTCGGGCTCACCCTCAAGTCATTAGAGAACAATCGAACTAAAACATAAGCTAGAGGAAAATAGGTTTTCCCTTGGAGTAAGGGCTCACCACAACAACAAGCCTGAAATAACGTCTAGTCGTCCAATGGTAGATAGATATCATCCCCGGTCCCTACATGGTTAGATCATGTAGAAAGAATATGGGTTAGAATATATAATATACTAAGTATGCGGGCATGCAATGCACGTGAACCTAACACAAACTAGATGGAAAGGGCACGTATGTATAGAAGGGGAATATACAAACGAAATAGTGTATCAATATGCGATGAAATCCATGATGCATGACATGTCATAATGCTTATAGTTCAGAGAATGAGACGTAACTGATATCACAATCCATGCGAGCTAGTACATGAACTCCCGATGTTAGGCTCCCGCATCGGAATGAGGGTGAGCACTTGCCAAGGGTAGTCACACCACACCTTACGACCCAATATTTTTGGTGTGATGGCCACCTTCCTTACGACCCGATCTTTTCATAAGGATTTAAAATACATATCATATTACCTATGCTGGCACATAGTTTACGGAAAAGGAGTGAGACCCTTGGGATAGCCTACTTACTACTCCAATCCCATCGGTGCTCAGTCGTCATCCCACAAGAATATATACATATATATGTGCTTTCAAACAAATGATAGATACTTTCAAACCACTACAATGCAAGATTGGGCAAAAAAGCCAAAACGTAGTCCAAGAATCAAGATCATTGACTAATGCATAGGAGTAGCTCATTCTAACATACCAAGGAGGTGTAAACACCCTAAATTGTTCATAAAGCCATACAAGACAAGATGTGATCTCAATCTATCCAAAACCCATGTATTACCAAAATCAAGTCAATGTAGGACTAAGCCCATGTCATAAGTTTTATCAAATCAAGTTTCAAATATGCATAGCCATGAATGATGAGATGAATAGCATCGGGATATAGAATTCATAGTTTAAGCACATAATACACGAATCCTTATGAAATTCTAAGTTAAATTGACAATTCAAACTTAATTAACATGACCCATGCATTGATTTTAAGCTTAAGGGGACATGCATAAAAAATTCAATGGGATTCAACAATTAAACCAAAATCCATACTTCAATTTAATCGGACAACAACAAAATTAAAGACCCATAATTTGAATAAGCGTAATTTCTTGAAAATTTGATGAAAAGAGATTTTTGGGTCTTCATGGTTGAAAGAGGACCATGAATCAATCCCACATACCAGGATTAGTCAAGAAGAACAAGAAGATTTGAAGAAGATTGAATTCCCTCTTGATTCCTAAGCTTGTCTTTAATTGGCTTTGAGAGCGATTGAGAGCAATTTGAGTTGAATTAAGAGGAATAATGTTAAAATAAGGGTTTAAAAGAGTTTTTAAACCTTAAAATGACTTGGAATTCATTCAAAAATTACCCTTTTACCCTTAATAAAATGAGAACAAAACTGGAGACGGTCACTTACGGAGGAAACTACATGGACCGTACAACGACCCACAGTCCATGAACTCGACCGTGTAGCTACACTTAGTCATGACCCTGGCTTGCAAATCTTGGGAACATTTTGGACCACCCCACGACTGGCTCACGGGCTGTGAGGCATCACATAAACTGTGAACTGGTCTGTAGATCCTCAGGCCCAGGGTCCAAGCAACTCTCTGGACCACTCCACGAATGCCCTTACAAACCATGAGGCATCACACGGACTGTAAAGTGGCCCATGGAGCCTCACTTGGTTTGGGGCCTAGGTCCATCATCAAGGGCACTTTTTGGACCACTTCACGGACAGGATCACGGGCCATGAACCCCTACATGGTCCGAGGTCTATCCATGATACCCTGACTTAGCCTATAATTCCGTTCCTTTTTCTTGAAATAGCAACATGAGGTTCAAAATTTTTTAGATTGTTATATCATCTCCCCCTTAGGAACATTCGTCCTCAAATGGGCTAGGACAAAGCTTGAAGGGCTCAATACATAAGAGGTGTTTCAAAGTAAAACACAATGCATTATTCACCATTTTACAAGTTATTTTAAAACCCATGTCAAGACATCATTCAAGAAACTTTCGTGCACATGTATGCATGTAAGGTCATGGACTCGAGAAAAAATAAATGAAAACCATTTGGAAGAGATAGAAGCTAGTACCTTAGGCTTTAGTAGATTGGAAAAGATAGGGGTATCGTTTCATCATGTCCGACTCCTCTTCCCACGTAGCACTCTTCACATGTTGATTCCGCCAAAGCACTTTAATCGAAGCTACCTCCTTGTTGCGAAGTCATTTCACTTGTCTATCCAAAATCTCAACCGGTATCTCTTTGTAAGTCACATTTTCCTCAACCGTAATGTCCTCTAAGGGTACAATTGCTTTAGGGTCACCAACCAACTTTCTCAACATAGAAACATGGAAAACCGAATGAATGGAACTCATATCCAAAGGAAAATCTAATCTGTATGCCACATTGTCAATCCACTCAACAATCTCATATGGCCTGACGTACCGCGGGCACAGCTTTCCCTTCTTGTCAAAGCGCATAATGCCCTTCATAGGTGATACCTTCACATACACCCAATCACCCACAAGGAATTTGAGGTCTCTTTTCCTAACATCCGAGTAGGACTTTTGATGACTTTGGGCCATCTTCAACCTCTCCCTAATCAACTTCACCTTTTCTATGGATTCCACAACCAAGTCTGGGCCTAACAATGCCATCTCACCCAACTCAAACCATCCCACCAGGGACCTACACCTTCTACCATACAAGGCTTCAAACGGGGCCATGCCAATACTAGTATGATAACTATTGTTGTAGGCGAACTCTACGAGCGGTAGATGATCATCCCAATTTCCCTTGAACTCCAACACACACGCCCTCAACATGTCTTCCAAGGTTTGGATTGTCCTCTCGGCCTGTCCATTGGTTTGAGGATGGAAAGCGATGCTCAATTTAATTCTAGGACCAAGCCACTTTTGAAACGATCTCCAATAATGAGAAGTGAATTGGGTACCATGATCTTATATGATAGACCTCGGTACACCATGTCATTTTACTAACTCTCGGATGTACAGTTTAGCATAGTCTTCGGAACTATAGTAGTCCTAATCGGTAAGAAATGGGTTGACTTAGTCATTCGATCCACCATGACCCCAATAGAATCAAACTATTTACGAGTATGAGGTAACTCAACTATGAAGTCCATGTTCACATCTTCCCACTTTCAAGTAGGAATCTCAATGTCTTGGGCCAACCCGCCGGGCCTTTGGTGCTCCACCTTCACTTATTGGAAATTTAGACATTTTGACACGAACTTAGCTATGTCCTTCTTCATGCCATGCCACCAATACACTTCCCTCAGGTCCCGATACATCTTCGTAGATCCTGGATGAATAGAGTATTGGGAACTATAAGCCTCATTCATGATAGTCTCCCTAAGGCCATCAATATTTGGAACACACAACCAACCTTGATATTGTAGTACGCCATCTCCCCCTTGAGAGAAAATCTCGATCTTCTTCTCGGCAACTAACTTCTTTAATTCGACCAATGAAGGATCCAAATCTTGTTTTGCCTTTACATCCACGATTATAGAGGACTCAGACCCATATTGGACAATAAGACCCCCATCATCTAAGTCGGCCAACCTAACACCTAATCTAGCCGAGCCGTGCACGTCCCTTACCAATTCTTTCTTCTCTTCATCTATGTGCAACATGCTTCTAATGGGTAGCCTGCTAAGGGCATCCTCCACAACATTCGCCTTACCCAGATGGTATAAAACACTCATATCATAATCCTTAAGTAGTTCCAACCATCTCCTCGGTCTCAAGTTCAGATCCCTTTAAGTGAATACATATTGCATACTCTTGTTATCGGTGAAAATATCAACGTGGACTCCATACAAGTAATGCCTCCAAATCTTCAAAGCAAACACCACTACCGCCAACTCAAGATCATGGGTTAGATAGTTTCGCTCATGCACCTTCAATTTTCAAGACGCATAAGCTATCACCTTACCATGTTGCATGAGGACACATCCCAGGCCAATCCGCAAAGCATCACAGTATACCACAAACCCATCTGATCCACTCGGCAAGGTCAAGATAGAGGCTGATGTAAGTCGGTCCTTCAAAGTATGGAAACTCTCTTCACACTCGCTTGACCACACGAACTTAGCTTTATTTTGGGTCAACTTAGTCAACGGAGATGCAATGGATGAGAATCCCTCAACAAACCTCCGATAATAACCTTCCAGCCCAAGGAAACTCTGAATATCAAAAGGGGTCAATGGTCTAGGCCAATTCTTTACGGCTTCGATCTTCTTAGGATCAACCTTAATACCGTCACTAGACACCACATGATCAAGAAAAGCGGCTTCCTCCAACTAAAACTCACACTTACTGAACTTGGCAAATAGTCTCTTCTCTCTTAGGGCCTGTAGCGCTAGCCTTAAGTGATCCATATGCTCTCGCTCATTTCGGGAGTAAACCAGGATATCATCAATGAAGACAACTATAAAATTGTCGAGGAATGTCTTGAATACCTGATTCATAAGGTCCATAAATACTGCTGAGGAATTGGTCAAACTAAATAACATCACCACAAATTTGAAATGCTCGTACCGGGTTTGGAAGGCTATTTTGGGTATGTCACACTCCCTTACTTTTAACTAGTAGTAGCTTGAACAAAGATCTATCTTAGAGAAATGTGTGGCTCCTTGAAATTGGTCGAGCAAATCTTCTATTCTGGGCAATGGGTATTTGTTCTTAACGGTCACCTTATTCAACTGCCGATAGTCAATACACATTTGGAGTGACCTATCCTTCTTTCTTACTAATAGCACCGGAGCACCCCAAGGCAAAATTCTCGGTCGGATAAAGCCTTTTTCCAACAAGTCTTTCAATGGATCCTTCAAGTCCTTTAGTTCAGCCGGAGCCATACGATAAGGAGGAATGGAAATAGGTTGAGTATCCGAAAGAAGATCTATGCCAAAATCCACCTCTCTTTCAGGAGGAATACTTGGCAAATCTTCGCGAAACACGTTAGGGAACTCACTAACCACCGAGACTATCTTAAAAGTAGGAGGCTTAGCTTCTATATCTCTAACCCTCATAATGTGATAAATGCACCCCTTGTCAATCATCCTCCGGGCCTTGAGGTAGGAAATAAACCGGCCTCTAATCACGGAATCACTACTCTTCCATTCCAGGATAAGTTTATTAGTAATTTGGAATCTGACTTGTCTAGTCCTACAATTGACCGAGGCATAGGACGCATACAACTATTCCATCCCCAGAATAACGTTGAAGTCATACATCTCAAGTTCCACAAGGTCAAGGGGAAAAAATTATGCAAGACCAAAATAGGACAACCCCTATACACCTTTCAGGAAATGATGGACTCACCCATTGGAGTATACACTGAATAGGGTTCCTGCAAGGTTTTAGCATTAAGACCAAAGTTTACAGCCAACAGAGGAGTCACAAAAGACAAATTTGCACCAGGATCAATCAAAGAATAAGCATCAAAATCAAATATTTTCAACATACCTGTCACGACGTCTGGGGCCTCATCCACCTCCTGGTGGGCATGCAGAGCATAGAACCTATTATTTCATAGAGCACCACCCACTTGAGCCTTTGGCTGCCTTTGTTCGCTGGAAGCTACTCGACCCTTCCTTGAGTTCCTCGGACAGTTGGAAATCTTGTGGTCCATGCTTTTACACTCAAAGCAAGCACTCGACGCCTTTCTACACTCGCCCACATAATTTCTCCCACACTGGCCATAATGGGGAGCTCGATGTTTGTCCCCAAATTGTGCTTCAGGGGGAGGTACCTTAGCGTTGGAAAACTTTGTATTTGAGCCTTGGCCTTATTGGAATTGTCCACTTCCACTACCACCCATAGAGTTGGAGAACCTACCATCAAATCGGGCCCTCTTGGCGTCATTCACCCATCTCTCCTTGAGTTTATCTCCCTTAATCTGCTCAGCATAGGTCATCAGCCTAGAGATGTCCATTTTCCGAACAAGCATGGCGGTGCGATATTCTTTCACCACCATATCAGATACCCAACAAATAAACTTGTGCATCCTTGCATAGGGGTCCGCCACTAGCATGGGGCATACTTCGAGAGTTTGGTGCACTTGAGGGAATAGTCCCTCACTGACATGTTGCCCTGCTTGAGGTTAATAAACTCGATCATATTTGCCTCTCGAAGTTCAAGAGGGAAGAAATGGTCCAGAAATGCAAGTTTGAACTCTTCCCAACCCACCTTGGCATTTTCCATCCTCTCCACCAACCACTGATTATACTACACCTGGGCTACATCCTTCAACTGATAAGCAGCCAACTCAACCTTTTCCTCAGAATTAACACCCATCACGGTCAACACCTTAGTAAGCTCATCGATAAACTCTCAGGCGTCTTCGTCAGCTTTCGAACCAAGGAACACTTGAGGATTCATCCGGGTGAAGTCCCTCACCCTCGAAGCTGGAGTACCACCATTTGCGGGGTTAGTCGGCCGAGCTTGATTATTTACCACCTAGGCCAACATAGCTACTACGTTCCAAAATTCTGCATGGGTCACTTGCGCCTCCACAAGCTCACGAGGGGCTTGTTCCTCATGGATAGGAGCCCGTCTGGGGAGGGGAGCTCTTCTGGAAGGCATCGTCTGAAAGTGCAAAGAGAACACCCACATTTAGGAAATCTTATAAATAGTACACAACACGACATGGGAGACAACGAAGTGAGAAAATTTCTAAAACGTCGTCATAGCCTCTCGCTCATAGGTATGGCGCGCATCACACCCATGAACAAGACTCTAATCGACAAAGCATGTTGGACTCCGAGGATCATTACAAACCTAGGGATTTGATACAACTTTTGTCACGACCCGGGGTAGGGGCCTAGATGTGACATGGCGAAGGAGGACCCGAGAATCCTCGATCAAGCCATCTTAGCATCATCACACACATTATCAGTTCGGAAGCACATAATATAATAATCAACATATAAATCTAAGGGATTTCATGGATTTGGACTCAAGCTATGGGGATGTGCTGGGAATAGGATAAGCATGAAACACGTAGCACATAACAATTACGTTCTAAGGGGCGGGTAAGTAGTACTCAAGCTATGAGGGCAAGGAGGGACTTGGGATTTTCCACACACTCACATTCTCATCAAACGTATCAAGATAGAATAAGAAAAATCATAGTCAAAACATAATATAGTCATAGCATCTCAAACAACCATATAATACGGGCGTACAATAGAATTTGATATGTCCAACAATGCCTCTAACATAGAATAAAACAAGGGCCGCGACATAGTCCGGGCTTACCCTCAAGTCATAAGATAACAATCGAACTTAAACATAAGCTAGAGGAAAATAGGTTTGCTCTTGGAGTATAGGGCTCACCGCAGCACTAAGTCTGAAATCACGTCTAGTCGTCCAATGGTAGATGGATATCATCCCCGGTCCCTACATGGTTAGATCATGTAGAAAGAATATGGTTTAGCACATATAATGTACTAAGTATGCAGGCATGCAATGCACGTGAACCTAACACAAACTAGATGGCAAGGGCACGTATATATAGAAGGGAATATACGAAAGAAATAGTGTATCAATATGCCATTAAATCCATGATGCATGACATGTCATAATGCTTATAGTACAGAGAATGAGACATAACCGACATCACAATCCATGCGAGCTAGTACATGAACTCCCGATGTCAGGCCCTCACATCAGAATGCGGGTGACTACTTGCCAAGGGTAGTCACACCACACCTTACGACCCAGTTTTTTCAGTGTGATGGACACCTTTCTTACAACTCGGTCTTTTTAGAAGGATTTACAATACATATCATATCAAGATACCTATGCTGGCACATAGTTTACGGGAAAGGAGTGATGATTATGATGCATAAAATGCCATAGTGCTTAGAATAGAGGGGATAAAACCATAACCGACATCCAAACTCATGTGAGCTACAACATGAACTTTCCCAATGAGGCCTCCCAATAGATCAAAGAAGATTACTTGCCAAAGGTAATCTACACCACACCTTACGGGCCTCCCATTTTGGTGTGATGGCCACCTTCCTTA
>JBCEWC010008562.1:0-12510 GCA_038996855.1 Solanum aculeatissimum | reverse complement strand
CAAAAATTTAATTTTTTAAAAATATTATTAATATAATTTAATTTAACTTTAAGAACTAATTAATTTACGCAACGTGACAACTAAAAAAACAAATAAACACATTTTCGTATTGATATGAAAAATTTATAATTAATAGTACTTTTTGTACGATTTTCAAAAATTTAATTTTTTAAAAATATTATTAATATAATTTAATTTAACTTTAAGAACTAATTAATTTACGCAACGTGATAACTAAAAAACAAATAAACACATTTTCTCCATTTAAGTTTTCCAGCTTTTCAGACAGTTTTCGATCCCCTATGATATACTGTATAGAGTACTTAATATTGCTTGTCCACATTACTAAATTATACAATATTTTTTTATCTCATAATAACTTAATTTGTAAAATAATGCACATATATTTAAATTAATACTTAAAGGACATAATTTAAATATACTTTCCACTATTATCTTTTATGAAATCATAAATTTAGCTTTGTAAGTATAGTAATTTATCTCTTAGAAAATATAAAAATTTCGATAAATAAAGGACAAATATGAAAAAAGTTTCAAATATTCATCTTGAATTTAATTTTTTTTAACTATTTTAAACAATAAAAAATTTCAAAAATTAAATCAATATGGAATAGGAAGAATATATTCTAAAAGAATAAATTTAATTTTTTTTATTTTGTCCTTTAAAATTAATTCTTCTTGGAAGAATAAATAAGGTTCCTTAATAAGTAATTTTGGTAGTGCAGAATAAGGCATATCAATAAAGTATATTAAAAAGAAAAATTCGTAAAAGTATGATTCTTATTTATAATTTATTAAGGAGCATGGTAAAAGGAAAATAGATAAATAATATGATACCCAGAGATATTGTTGATTGTCCACTTATCTTTTTATTTTAACTAAGTTTATACAAAAAATTGGTAATGAGGGTCCTTACAAGTCATATCCTTAGGGGCCATATAAAGATAAAACACATAATATTATAAAACAAATACATAATTTGCATGAAAGCTTATGAATTTGCACCCCTGGCCTCTACCCTACCTCCACTAACAAATACTTCTTTCCCCTTATTCTATATAATGATGTTTGATTAATTCGAAGTATAACAAAAAGAGTTCTAACGTAACACATACATAAAAACACGTAACAATTTGTTGTGACAAATACGACATGACATTTTTATAGTTATAAGAGCATCACTGTGAAGCTTAAAGTTGAAGAATATATGTAAAATAGTCATTCTTTAAATAATAAACTTAAAAAAGAAAAACAATGAGTAATTAATAAGTATAAAATATGGTTTTGGAAATTAATAATCAATTTAATTGTTGAAATGAAAGATGACTTACAAGTAATGGGTTCAGTAGCAATGGATGAATGGTGATGAGAATGGTAGCGAGAGTAGAGAAAGTGGTGGTGCAAAGCTCTGTGAAGCCAATAATAGAGAAATTCCACCGGACCAATATGAAGCAATGCAGTCAAAATGATACCATCAGTCCTCCAAAGAGGCATGTAATGAGACTGCTCCAACTTGGTGTATCCATAATAAAACAACAGTCCATTAAGTATGATTTGATCATCCCTGCAGATATTAATCAAGTTATGGCTAGTGTATCCATAAGATAGTTCCATTGAATTCCTTTTATGACCAGTTGTACATAAATAGTGTACAGCGTACGTGGGATAATTAGTAGTGATGGAGGAGGTTTAATAGCTGCGGTAAACTACAAATTCAAAAATATTATATTTCCACTTTTCGGGAAAATTTTAGGCACAAAATTAGGCCTTATTTAGTTATGCGCCGCGTCGGGACGCTGCTTATTGAATGATTGCTCACTACTCCCATGCAAGGACAGATGCATGTTTTCTTCACAAAACCGACTTTGCTGTATTCGTCCCCACTTCTTCATAATCTCCAAGACTGGCGCTTTCGCGGGCCTATTTCGCATTCCCTCAATTAAAAATATCTTCAATACACTGACTCAATAATTAAGGCTCTTAAATAAAGGATTCTGATATAATTTTAGAATTACTAATCAATTTATAAATCAACAATATAATTTTCAGATATTATTTATTGACACAAGAGGGGCCCATCCATGTGTACTGCATTGCCGTCCAATAAAAGCTCACACACTACTTTTATGTGGAGTAATAAAATAATTACGGGCATCAAAATGCAGTTCGTTTCATTTCACCTTTAATTGCTCCAAATTTAGCTCTTGTTACATATAAAAGGTCAGTGGGCGTTTGCCATGAAAATAAAACAGAAAAAACTGTTTGAATTTTTTAATATTGAAATGGGAGTTATGTTTGGCTACAATTTTTGTAATTAATATTTAGAATTAAAATGTATTTTTTATAAAAATAAAAATATTATTTAAACATCAAATATATTTAAAATGAAGATATTTATCTTAAGAATTTTTTTGAAAACAAAATAATTTTAAAATCTATACTATATTTAAAGCATGAACACACTTAGAAAATGTGTTTAAACTTTTACCCTTCATGAAATTTTTTTGTTTTGGATAAAATCATCTTTTCATCATTTTTTTTTCAATTACTATACCATTATTTTAGTATTACTAATATTGAGTTTAATAAATCTATATCTATATTTATACTATATTAAAAGCGTGAAAACCTTTAGAAATGTTAAAGCGTGAAAACCTTTAGAAATGTTGTTTGAACTTTTTGTCCTTCATTAAAATACTCTGTTTTAGACAAAATTATCTTTTCACTATTTTTCTTAATTTATTATTTTATATTTTATTTATTTAGTTTCAAGATTCACTTTTAAATTAGAATTTTCTTATATTTATAATTCACTCTTGATTTAGGACTATTTTATATAAAAAATTGTCTAGGCTATGAGGGAAAAAGGAAAAATATTATTATTTTTCTAATATTTAAGACTTTGAAACTAACTAAAATTTTGATTATCAAATATTCTGTTAATAAAAGTATATAATATAACAAATTTAAAAAGAAAAAGAGTAATTAAAATTACGTTGAAACATTAAACTACTCCTTTTATATTTAGAATTTTTTTAAAATTAATTTTTTATCAATTGATTATTTAACTCTTAACTATTCAACTCCAAATTATTACTTTATGTATTCATAAACTATTAACATATATCTATATTATAAGTAATTTAATTGATTTTCTCATCTTTGCCCATTCATAATAGATTAAACTATTGCATCAAATTAATAACATTTATTTAATTTTATTTGTATAAATATCGTATTTATTTTAATGATAAATACTATTTATATATAATTTTTAGATTGACACAATACATACGTGCAAAACACTTACACTAAACTAGTATAATAAAAATTATGAAAAAGTTTTCTTATTGTATTATGGTTAAATTTCTATAGAAAAATCTTTTTCCAACTAAAATAAATTTGATCTCAAAAAAAAAAAAGAAACTTTCAAAATAATAGGCAAAAGAAAGTAAAAAAAAAAAGTCCCACAAAAACAGGTAAAAAATAGGCACTAAAAAAAAAATTTGTCAGAACACATAAAAACAATTGCTAGCAAAAAAGTCCAAAAGAAACCCAAAAAAGTCTTTTTAAAAAATGCAAAACTTTTCTTCCAAAATAATAAGCAAAATAGTTTTAACAAATTCAACAACATAGGTGAAAATAATTCAAAAAAATATTTTAAAAATAGGCAAAAAGGGTCTAAAAGAAGAAATCATCAAAAACAAATAAAACTCAAAAAGACTCTAAAAAATAAACAAAAGTAATCTTCTAATACTTGAATTCTTAAATTTATATGATACTTCTAAATCAATTAACTTTGCTTTTATACATCTAGACGAGATAAAAAAAGGTATCCACTAACAAATTATCATTTAATAATTTTTTAAATAATTATTATTTAGTTATTATCTTAATATTTGATATAAATATAACATATAAATCAATAGAAAAGTAATAAGCCTTTTGTCCATCATATAGTTTCCTTTATATCAAAAAGGACTATACTATATTTTCTTGCAGGAGCACATTAAGAAGATTTTATAATGCACTAAATTATTATTTTACTATTACTAAAGATTCAAAATTAACTAAATTTATTGCTATTTTAGTATTCTCCTAATATTAGAATGTTGAAATTAACTAAATTTTATGTGTTAAATTCCTTTTATTTGAACAAGGTAACTTAACAAATTTTTATATTAATAAAGTAATAAGTGTTGGAAATTTTCGTGCAACATGACTCATCAAATTTTGTGATTTAAGGTAAATTTCTAAAATCTTAGTATGTTCTTGAAGTTTACAATAATAAGTTATCTTATATTTCTTTTATAGACAATTGCTAAGTGAATTTTTTGTTTATAATGTCTCATATACAATCAATAATTTGAAATAGATTTATTTATAATTTTGTATCAATTATTTGGATTGTTTCATTCCGTCACAAGAAATTAATTAGGTATTCTTAATTCATAACAATTAATATTAATCTTATTAACTTAAAATTATGTTTGCATATGCTTTGTAATTGTTAATTAATATGCCAGGTCAGGTTTCTCATATTTTGTAAGGAAAGAAATTATATTATCTCTTTTGAATGATTATATATTATAAATTATTTACAAATTATGTTATTATAATAGATATTTGCAAATCAGTTGTAGTTCAAATTAATTTTAATATTATATGAATTTTTTTTTATTATTTTAAACATTCACACATATCTATAGGTACAAATCATATAGAAGTAATAATTTAATTGAGTTTCTCATGTTTGCATGTTTATAACATATTCACTATGCATCAAAATAATAATAATGATTTATTTAGTTTACATGAATATATGACGATAAGTATTATTTATTTTCTTTTTAACGTATTCTAAATTAGTGAAAGAAAGAAAAGTAAAAACAAGGTTGTAAACTTTTTTAAAATTTTCAAGTTGAATGTTATTTTTGAAATAAAGTAAAATAAAAATTCTCATGACTAAACGAGTTATGAATTTCTACCTCTATTTGAGTAGGTACTTTAACTTTCAAAAATAAAATACTTTTAAAAAAAAAATGCTACTAAAAGGGCAGGTAGGTACCAATTTCTTTCTCTGTCAACCTGGTCAAATTCAATGGTCTTATCAACAATTCGATTATCACCCTTAGCAGTTTTGTATCGAGATAAGGATATCCATATCTGGTTGTGAAGCATTCGGAAGAGGAGAAATGGGAATATAATTGAGTGTCCAATGTCTATCTTGCTTCCATCTTCTCTCTTCAAGAATGGACGAATGCTTTGTGCCACAAAAGGTGCCAAAACCACGTACTGCAGACAAACAAAATAAAGCATTCTCATAACATAATTCAACATAGAGAGATGTTTGGACCGACAAATATGACTTAAGAAAGGTTGAGTTATACCTTGAAATTTCCAAGCCATGTCCATGGCCATTCTGTGAGAATCCCTGGTTTTGAGGCCATGTTAATTGTGTTTGCTAACTAAGAGATTATTAAACTAGGCACTCCAAACCTTACACAACATGACCTTCTCTGCCCTTTGCTACTTCATTATATACAACTCTTGTGGAGGCAGAGTAAATGTTGTCATTAATGCGCGCTCAACGCTCCCTATTACCTAAATATATTCAAATATCTTTTTATTTTACTCACATTAAGAAAAAAAATATAGTTTTTTATGTTTTATTCATAATTTTAACTAGTTATTTTTTAAATCATATCAATTATTATTGTTTAAGGGATGTAACAAGTCCAAATACCATAAATAAAAGGTCCACGTGTTACTTTCACAACCTTCATCATCACTTTTACTAATCATCTTTACGTTGCAGAAGTTCTCCTGCACAATTTTGGACCATGCATAGCTCTGATTTGGATGTGGAATATCTTTGACTGACCTTCACCTTCTTTAACTGATTTTAGTGGATCTAAAAATTTCACTACTTAAAATTGTAAAAAGATTAAAAATTCACTCACACATAAATATGTGATTTTTAAATTCGATGCTTACCATACTCTGGGAACTTAGCTTGTGCTATGAATCATGATTTGCTGATCTAGTAAAAATTATATAAGAATTGAACAAATTTTGATAGTTTTCAATTTTCAAAACTTGTTGAATTTTCATGTTTATGAAAATTAAATATAAGTCAAGAAATTCAAATTTCAAATTAAAAAATAATTCAAATCAATGTGATTTTAAATTATGTCCAAACATTAAATATGTTTGGATAAGTAGATTTTTAATCTTTTTTTACAATTACTTACCTAGTGAGATTTTTTCTTTTTTATAATTACTCTCTCGTCTTGAGGCATAAGTAAAATTTTAAGAGTTAACCATGTTTTTTTCTAATCAAACTTTTTTCATGTCTTTTAAATATTTTCAAATATTATTTATAGTACTTTTTATATAATTTTCAAATATACACACACAAAAAAAAAGCTTAATATTTTTTATATCCAAATACAAAATCAAAATTTAAAAATTTCTCAAATTTTAATACTGCCACATAAATTAGAATAAAAAATACTTATTTTCTCCAAAGAAAAGATTAATGTGTGCAGATTTTGATTTAGGGTCTGTAAAACATTGTTCCCATAAATGCGTCTGCCAAATTAACATTTATCACAGTAATGTTCTACCGGTACTCCCACAAAATTAACTCTATGTGCTTTCATGATTCATCATCATAATATAACTAACACAGTAGATATCCACCCACCAGGGCCGGCCTAAGGGTAAGGCAAATGAAGCCTTTGGGCTTAGGCCCCCCAATAATTAAAGCGCCGAAGTTAATAAAAATATTAGGTACTCTCTCGTTTTCGTTGCCGTTACTACGTTATGTTTTTTGGGGTCAATTAATTTGACTAATTTTCAAAACTAATGAGATTACATTAATTCGTTATTTTAAAATAAAAATTTTAGAGATTCACAATCAATATAAAAAGTACTATTAATTGTATTTTTATATATCAATATGATGAAAAATACATCTTAAAATGTCAATCATAATTCATATCATTTGATTCTAAAAATAATTATGACAAATATAAAAAAAGTATTCTATATTTATATGTAACACATTATTTATGTAATTATTATTAATAAACAATTTTTTACTTTGATGGAGGTTGTAGATATGAGTGAGTAAATAATAGTATTTTTTTGTCAAACTAAAAAGTATATTTTCTTAGAGCATCTTGTTTGATTACTATTCTACTGTCAAAATCCAAAAATGGGTGTAATAACACTTGCCTAATCCACCAAGGCAAGTAAGTTAAAGTCTCTTCAATTCAAGACATAAACTAAAAGCAGGAGATATAAAGTCTAAAAGATGGGACAAACACTAGGATATCAAGTCTAATAACCATCCCAAGACTGGTGTCATATGTACAAACCTCAAAATAATGATGCTCAAGAAAAATACAAGTCTCAAATGTTTAGTCCTCGAATAGAACATAACAAAATAATGAGTCCTCGAGAGTTTGCCGAAGAGACAAGCAACTACCTCTCAAGGGAATCCTGAAGCTTGATCCGTACACTGGAAGAAGTCTAACAAGATCGACCGGACTCACAATCTACAAAACATGTAGCAAAGAGTGAGTACCAAATAATAGGTACTCAACAAGAAGATCTAAATACAAGTAAAATATACAGAAAAATACTCCTTCCATACTAATTACATATCGTTGAACTACATACCTGCACTTAGGAAAAGTCCCAGCACAATAATAACATACACATACGAACTAAACATCAATTATTTTCGACCGTTGCCACAGGATATAGATGAGATACACAATAATATCTCAATATACAACTTAGTTATACAACAAATATCTTCAGATAGTTCAGATGCTCAACAAATACAATACACACATAATCATCTCATAATTGAATCTCAATAACCGAATCAAGTCATGACCACAAGGTAAAATGATATGATATGTAGTGAAATAAAATGAAATGATATAAATGCAATGTCAAATAATTGTGATGCATGTCTGTCCTACGATACACATCTACTGATATAATCAGTCTGGAACCCACGAGAAGACATATCTTTGCATGTACTTGCCCCGGAGCGTGAGGTCTGTCCCTAATAGAATCAGTGATACATTTTGTGAATCATGTGGTCCATCCCCTATTTCTCATATGTGTTACATACCATGGCTTGTATGACCCGCCCTCTATTTCTCATTTGTGTTATATGCCACGACTCATGTGACCCGTCCCCTATTTCTTATCAGTGTTTCAATCTATGGTACTCAGTCACAAATGCACATCAAGAACACACACACACACATATATATATATATGATACAATAATGATGAGTGCATGCAAGAGTCCATTTTACAATAAATAAATCACCTCAAGTCAAATATCATAATAATAAGGCATAATGATGAGTCTGTTCCAAGCCTATAACAATTCTCTAACCCATAAATGAAACTCAACAACAATATTTACAATGCCAATTTATGAGTCGTGAAAATACAACTCTTATGATGCCTTAAATATAGAATTTTTGCGAGTTCTCAAGCAATTTTGTTGGTTTGATGTTTTGTTTTGTGTTAATTTGCAGGAAAATAGAGAAGGCTTGACAATTCGAGCAAAATCTATGGAAAGAGAAGAAAAAGAAGTTCGAAGGCATTTGCATGAGCACCACTACGGGCAATGTAACATCACACAGACTGTGGGAGGTACCCTGGACTTGGAGTGGAGCAGAGTTGAGCGAAGAGGAGCGAAGGGAGGCACCATGGGTGCTCTCATGACCTGTGAAACCATAAACAGTCTGTGAGACCCGTCATGATATCACACTTGAGCGTGCCAAGAGTCAATGGAATAAGAGGAAGTAAGGCGGAGTCCACGGGCCCTTTGTATGAACCGTGAAAAGCCAGATGAGTCGTGTGGACCACCGTGAAGATGATGTGACTTTGTAGGATTACCATAAAAAATAAGCAACATCATGCAAGGTGGATTAACAAAACTCTCCACGGGTTGTGGAACACTTCACGAACCGTGAAGAAGGTCATGGTGACGAGGTCCCAGTTGACAACGAGAAATTTCTCTAAGGTCAAGTTCAGGTACTATCCTCACGGACCGTGAACCTCACCATGGGTCTTGAGAATTCAGTCATAGAAATGAGATCAAACTTGAAGACCAAGTGGAGGATCATAGATCATTTCACGTTCCGTGTAATGCCTCATGAGTCGTACAGATGACTATGATCCATGTCAATGTCTATTTTCCTATTTTAAGTTGGATTAGGTTTTTTCATGTTTATATATACTTTTTATATTCTATTTTTATTATTATTGACTGTTGGAGACTGGAAACAAGAAGAGAAAGATATTTTACACATTTTTTATTGAGAATTCAGGTTTTTGATCTTCTCTTGGAGACTTTAATACGTGTATTTCTTCTCTAATCAATTATACTTTCTCAATCATGTTTTTCTTATATTGTTGTGGGTAATTTATATGCACTGTAACGTTCTTTGATTTAATTTCTTTCTTAATGAGTCGACACATTAAAATTAAGCGTGTATTCATTGCTTGCCTGAGAGGGGGTAGTGATTAGGAAAAGAACCTTATAACAGAGATTCAAGGTTATTAACCTAGCCTAAGTACTTGAGACCAAAAGGTGATGGTATTCTGGGATCCATAGCAGGGGTTAGGATTACACATTCTAAGATCGGGAGGTGAAGAATGAAATACATCTAAGAAGGATCGAAAGGTGAATTAGGTGTTAGTTAACTTGCTTGATCCTGCATGCATAATCATGAATGAATTCATAAATCTAAATTAGCTACTGAGTTGGGCGTCATGGGGAACACAACCCTAGCATACAATTAATTGGTTGAAATCTAGCAGTTAGTAAAGTTGTTTTAGTATTTCACTTGACGTTACATATATTCTCACTATCAAAACTCCCTATTTACTTCATGCACGTTTGTTTATGGGAATTAGATATTACATCTAAAAACGAGTGCTAATAGGTATATTCTCACACATTCCCTGTGGGATTGACCTCAACTCTTGTTGGGTTCTATATTTTTTATCAATGATCATTTTACTCTTCGTTTGGAGTGTAAATTTGGGCGTATCAAATTTTGGCACCGTTGCTGGGGAATATAGAAAAGTAATTGCTTATTCATTGCTACTTTCAGTTGTAATTCTATTCCCTAATTTTACTTTTATTTTGTATTTTTTCTTTTTGTAGGGAACTAGTTGTGTATGACAAACACCCGAAGTAAGGGTGAAACTCTTATTCGCTATGATCCTGAGTTGATAAAGTTAATCCGCAAAATGAATACCCAAGACTGGGAAGCACAAAGGTAAAGAGAGTTGGCATTGAAAGCTGAGAACAGGGGCAATGATGGTCTGGGTCTTAATGATCTTGATGGTGAGGGGGTGCCACCTCTACTGCCTCCTCAACATCAACCTGCAATTAGGCCACCTGCCCCTCAATAGCCACAAGTAGTGCATGATGATGATGATGATGCAAGAGCTACCAGAGCAATAATCCTTAGCTTCCCCCATTTCCTGTAGGTGTTAAGTTTACCATCACTAGCACTATGCTTCAAATGCTTACTCTAAAGAGGTTGTTCAATGGACTAGCATACGAGGATGCAAATCAGGACATCATGAACTTTATGGCTACGTGCCAATCGTCCAAAAGTTTTGGTGTCAGCCAGCAGGCCATCCGGTTGAGATTGTTTCCATTGTCTCTGATTGGCGAGGCAACATAGTGGTTGAATGAGCTTCATCATGATTTCATTCGCACCTGGGGAGAGTTAAAAGAGGGTTTCTTATAAAGATTATTCCCTGCATTAACAAAGGTCAAGATTAAAGATGAGATTGGGGCCCATAAGCAGCTGCCAATCAAGGCATTGTATGATACATGGGAGAGGTTCAAGCAGAAGATTAAACAGTGCCCCAACCACAACCTTATTGATGAGCACTTGAAAGAAGTCTTCTATAGGTCCTGTAACTTTGTTACCAAGCCCATTATCGATATAGCCTGCGGAGGATCATATATGGCTAGAATATCTCCATATATCATTGTGATTTTGGATCAAATGGCCAAGAATAGTCGGTCATTGTCCACCAGGAATGGAGACTATTCTGGATTCATTTTTGAGATGATTGTAGAGCAAAGAAAGAAAGAGGAAGAGTAGGACCAAGATATGGCTCACATGAGGACACAAATGGACTTGTTGACTAAGAGGCTTCTAGGTGGAGGATTAGAAAAAGTTAAAAAAGCGGACATCTTGCCCAGGTATGCGATTCAGTTTTTGATTTCAATGAGGAAGCTAACTTTCTGAGTAGCCAGGGGGATTTTCGATCATACAACTCTGGAAACCAAGGTCAAAACTATAGTCATGATAATTACTATTACAGGGCTGGAACTCTGGACCAAGGGAGCTAGAAAAATAGAGACAGCTACAAGAGTGATCAAACTGGGGTATATGTGCCACCCATGAATTGATAACACCAAAACAACAGTGGTGGAAATTTAAAATTGGAAGATATGATGTCTAAGGTTCTCGATAAGATGGAATCCATAGAGACTGGGGTGCAAGACATGTGGAGAGAGATGATGAGCATTCATCAGTTGGTAGACTTGCATTCCACCTCAATTAAGCAATAGGAGTAACAAATGGGGCAGCTATCAGCCTCACTGAATTAGAGGAAAGCTGGATCACTCCCTAGTGATACGATTCAGAACCCAAAAAATGATTGTCACTGCATGGAAGTGACTACAAGGGGTGGTAAGGCACTTTCTGACCTAATTGTGGCAAGTGATGCAGGTACTAAAAACGATGAAGGGAAAGCTTCTGACCCCATTGAGGTGTATAATCAGGATGAGGTCGAAGGGGTAGATGCTGCACCAAAGTAGATAAAGGTACAGGGTAATTCAAAAGGGGCAGATGAAATAGTTATAGAGTCTTTGCTCGTAATCCCTAAGACACCGCCACCATTCCCACAGAGGTTGAGGAAGAAAGTTGAAGATGACAAGTTCCAAAAATTCTTATCTATGCTGAAGGAACTATCAGTTAACATCCCTCTAGTGGAGGCACTGGAACAAATGTCAAGTTAAGCTAAGTTCATGAAAGACTTAGTCACAAAGAAGAAGATCGTCACAGTTGAACCCCTAGATAATCTTTATCACTGTAGTGATATAGCTACAAGTAGGGGTGGTAATTTTAACCCATATAAGGTAAAATGAGTCAATTTAACCCATATTGTTTTTAATGGATCACTCATATTTTCAAAATGGGTAAATATGGGTTGATCTAGTTTAAGGGCTCATACAAATATGGTCAAAATGGGTACCCATATAGACCCATGGATCCCCCATTCATAATAAGAAATTCTTAATTGTACTATTTTTTATTTTTTTTGTGTTTCTTAAAACAAATTGGGGGCGGGAGTGGGAGTAAGGGAATGGGGAGATTATGGGTGTGCATCGGTCGATTCAATTCGGTTTTATGT
>JBCEWC010008561.1:0-19813 GCA_038996855.1 Solanum aculeatissimum | reverse complement strand
AAATCCAAAGAGATATTTTAGAAATCTTAAGACTAAAACCTATACAAGAAGAGCATAATCAAAAAGCATTTAACAAAATATGAAACAAGAAGTTAACCAAAGCACACTCAGCCAATTACCCCCCAAAATGTTGTGAGTTGGTAAGATCCACCTCATCTTGGATCTTTCACTGGATGCCTACTTTTTATTATATTGTTGGGTATGGTCAGGGCCATTTCCTAGAAGTGTTAGTGATACTCTTAGAGGCTATTGTGGACATGGTATTTTGGGTTGGTTTTTTTGTAGCTTTTAGTCTCTAACCATATATTTGGCATGTATATATATGTATGTTTGCTTGTACTTCTCTGTTTTTAACTTCGTTGGCTACCTAGTATTTTATAATGTTAGTTTGTCTACCTTGGCATATATGACTTAATATTGATATGATGACCTAGATAGTCCAGCCTTAGTTTTTCAAACGTTATATTGTTCGATCCTTTGGACCCCTAGTGTAGTTAGCTAGCATGTTCAGTGGCTTACTCAATCAATAATGGTATCGAGTGCCAATTGTGTCTCCCCTCTTTTTTTTGGGGTGTGACACTTAACTATGCTAAAATGTATAATGAACTAGTAGATAGTACTTAGGTTATGAAAACAATATGATGATTTATTCTAAATAGACAGACAGAGAGATGAATATTGATTACTTATCTTGAGGTTTAGGAAGCTAATGTTTCCTAATTTTATCTCTCATTTAAGTTAGTATAGTATTCTAGAAGTGTGTGACATACAGGTTTAGTACTAGACCCTAAGCTTGAATTTTAGAAGAGCATTGTGAAAAAGAAGATAACGGTACGAGAGAAATAGTGTAGTTTTGTGGTTTGCACTAGTAGGCTTGACATAGCATAAGTGAGACATTAAGACGATTACTTGAAAGAGATGTGATGTTATGACTATAGTGTATGTGACCATTAGATGAGAACAATAGATTGTGGAAAACTCATTAGGTAAGGAAAAGTTTAAGAGGTGTATTGGAGATAGTATTTAGTTAAGATGAGGTTCTAATTAAGTTTACAATTTTTTTCATGTAAGCCTAGATAGTATATTTCAGTTGCCAGCGTGGAGTAAGAGGATATAAGCATTCTTTATTGTTCTTTAGAGTTTGATTAAAGGGGTCACACATAAACAGTGGTAAGCCTCTTCAATATAGTTCTAGTGTCCTTCAGCTCAGTGAATATGACCTTATAAGGTAGTATTAGAGGGCTAAGAAGGAGAAGTCAAATTTTCAAGAGTTAAATAGAGTGGCCTTATAAGACAATACGAGTAGTGATTATAGAAATACTTCTATAGAAGCCAGATGAAGTAAGAAAAGAATCTAAGAAGTTTATAAGTAATCCTAGTCCTTGAAGTTTGAGAGTTTATAAACACGAGATAAAAAAAATTTCATGAGTATTAGAGTAAAGAAAATATATACCAGTATAGAGAATGCAGAATAGGTCCATGACTTTAGAATGTTAGTCTCAAACCTAAAAAGGAGATGATAAGGTCAAAAATCAAGTCAAGTGATAATAAAAATACAGTGTTCATAGAAAGTTTTGGTGGCATATCAATCTGCTCCTACTCTAGCACATTCTCTAATTTCCATTGTTATAGCTCTTTATCTATGTATTGCATATCAAAATTATGTCCATAACCTATGTTAATACACTTTAGACAGATTCACATCTATGATTAGTTCCCAGAACAAGAGATGAGGACTTTAGCCTATTAATCTCAGTCTTCCTCCACAAAGTTGTAGACATCAGTCTTATGTTATGAATATATCCCTATAAGCACTTAGGTGCCAGAGTAAGCTCAGTCTTATGAAGTTATGGTTTACCTCTAGTGTCTTATGAAGTAATGTATTACATTCATATTCTATATCCAAATCTCTCATTGAATAATGTTCTGGATCTCTCGCTCTAAGCCTCACTAGTAATTCTTTTTCAATTTTAATGGTTATACCAATGGTAGTAGTTGAGTATTGATAGATAGGAGAAGACTGATGTTCTTGTTGTGATAGTAGTGGTGTGTTATTTCCATCTAAGTTAAGCTTATAAACAAAAGGAAGGGCAAATAAGATTTTGTTACTTAGAGTCAGACAAGAGAATTTGTTTTGTCTTCATGTAGTGACGCATAATATTTTAGCGACTAGGGAACAAAAGAAGGTAGGAAATTCTTAGAAGAGTGGTTACTTAGAGTCCATGGAGTGGTTATATTATCAGGATTGAATTGATATTTATGGCATGTGGTGAATGTATGATGTATTAGGTGCTTATTAATTAAGGATTGAGTTTTTATGTATATGGTGGTAAAGAGTAGTACTCTTTGAATGAAATTCCCTATAAAGATTGTCACAATCAAGCCTATGGTCTAGTCATAACACAAGAATAAAGAATCTGAAGGTACCTCACTGAAGCCTCTTAGCATTAGGTATTTAATCAACAAAAACAAAAATCAACAAAAGGATAGGGAATTCCCTAAGGGACATACAATATAGAATTTCAAAAGAGAAAAACTTAAACTTCATACATATTTTCCAAACATACCATCTACATAAAGGACTTGAGGATGGCTAAGACATGCTCAAAGCTCACCCTCAAAGTGAAATGTTTCAAAGAAAAATATAACATAGAATATAAAAGTCTCAAAATAAGATACAACCCAAGAAATAAATTTCTCAAAGTACAATAACCATGGAAAGGGAGGTGTAGTCCCCAAACTAGAGGACTTACCAAAGATACTAGTCTTGAACACCAAAGTATATCCATGATCTGGAGGAGGTGGAATATCGGTTCCTAAATAGTTATATCATGCAGGAAAAATATGCATTACTACATTGGAATGTACTAAGTATGTGGAATGCAAATGCAACACATGAAATAATAATGTTATCATTCATGAAATTGTAATCTCATCATGCATGAATTGTAATGCTTTCATGCATCAAACTGTAATGTCATCATGCATGAAATTATAATGTCATCATTCAATATGCATAGTCCATCATAGTCAATAAGTAACACTCAATATGTAATGAAGAATCAATGCATCAAGTAAAACATGATTTAGAACAACATAAATATCATGTACATAAACTATGTAGGAGGAGACTATAACCAATATTTAAGACCATGCAATCTACTATATGGTATCCAACACTACCCCCTACATTGGCACGTGGAGTCCACTTGTTGGGTGGAACTCCATCAACTTATGCATGCATATATTAACTTTACCTTATCAACTATGGATCAACAAGCCTTAGCCTACAAGGTTTGTTATAGTGGCATATAGTTAATGAGACAAGAGGTTTCTAGTAAGGTTCTTTTATCGAACCCTACCTCAATGCCCCATACGGTGCTAAGTCAAATCCAACGAAATGCCTATAACATAATCATATAGATAACAACATTCATAAACTTTGAAACATATTTTAACATCATATGAGTAGCTCATTAACTTAGGGATCCACTCAAGTGAGAGTTGTCCTTACATATTGAGGGTCCATCTTAAACATCATTAAAGGGCATCTTAATAACTTTGTACACCTTCATTTAACTTCAATTGGAAGCCCATATTGTTAGCTTCATGCTTCATGTAGGAATGTAACTTAAACTTAGTGGGCTTGTACAAGGAGACTTAAAACATAGGCAATGCGAACAATTAAGAAAATATGATGAAATTTATCCAATTAAAATCATTCTTAAAATCGTTCACTTCATCATTCAAAACTCTCGATTAGGAAATCATGAAGTTAAATATTAAAACCATAGAAATTCATAGCATATCATTACATTGCATCATTTTGACCAATATAACTTAAAATGCATCATATATCATTATTAATGATAGCTCATGAAATCGATAAAACATCATAACTTAAAGGAAAGGTAAAATAGAGGATTGTTAGACTTTGTAGGTGAAAGAAATCAACACACCTGATTTCAAAGCCTAAAGAAACTTGAGGTTGGATGAGGACTTGATGAAATCCTAGCTTCCTTCTTCTTCCTTAGAGGGAACCTTTCCTTAGAAAAATAGAGAGAATTTGGAGTGGGAGAGAATAAGGGTGTTAAGGATGAATTACGGTTCTTACGAGAGGTAAAGAGCTAAAAACGATGTAGTATTAGGCTTGGGGTTTAAGGAAAGGTAAAAAATACTCTTCATTGAAAACTATTGGATCCAAACCATGACCACTATTTGTCGGTCATAGTTAGAAAAATGAGTTCTAGATACGGGGGTCTCATCCTCGCTATATTTATAGACTACAATTTCAAGCCCAGATAATGAGTCCCTTTTACGACTCGTAGAATTGTTTATTGGTCATATACCCTTTCATGGTTCCTACACACACATAGAAAATTTCCAAATCTTTAGGACCCCAATCCATGAGCCTATTTACAACTTATAAAGAGGACTATGACTCATCCTATTTTTTTGTAGTTCAAGTTATAGAAACCCACATTTTGATCAACTCAGACCTTATACAATGAAACTCTCTTTATTATCAGTAGTTCCATTTACCAATCATAAACACCCCTTGTACCGTACCCTCACACTTGGATAATTTTCCACCCTGACTAGTCCTTTTACGATCCTTGTTTATGACATGTGATTTGAAACACAAGCTATAAATGAGGCTCATATTTTGGTCTGCAAAATATTTAGTTCCACTTCTTTTTCACTTTTCAACTTCTTAACTTACTGGGCCTTACAAAAGGTATAAAATATACACTTTATTGTTCAGGTTACCAAAGTCATCTTGTGTGTAGTAACCTATGACTTAGAGTTTGACTTGAACATATTAAGAGCATGCATTTAGACTTAGACCTTGATAGAAGTATCCATATTATCCTGGTGGGATAAATAAATTGCAATTGATGAAGTGTTATATCAGAAAGAAGAGTGTAGTCGAAAAGTATTGCTAGGATTAAAAGCTATCAGTCATGTTGTTCAGAGCACCCATGGTCCACTTTGAGTAGCTTCATATGGAGTGTGACTTATGTTCAATTACATGTCATTCGTGACTTATGTTCCATGGACATTTTCGAATTTTTAGTATGAACCAGTCCTACCTACGCTAGTGTAATGACCCTCCGGGTCATTTCATTTGTGCTCTAGTTTTTTAGCATTCATAATTTTTTTGTAGAGACCCAAGTCATTTATGACTTGTTGGCATTGACAGTTTGGTCGCATGGTCATTAATTTGAATTTTGTGCAACTTTTTGTATTTGGAGGTCCTTAAAACCTGAAAAGTTGAATTTGGTAAAAAAAAATAAAGGTAAATGATATTAGAATGGAATTATAACAATTTTACTAGCTGTAGAATGGCCAAATTAAGCTATAAGCATGATTGGTTCGAGTAACGAGACCTTTAGTGTGAGTTTGAACCATTTAGCATTTTGATTATTAAAATTTGTTCTAAATTTAACCTTGGTCAACATTCTTGGAAATCATGTCCAGATAAGAAATACATCCACAAAGTTAGCTCTGAAACTTCGACTTGCTTTAGAATGCCCCTTCATGTGTATTCTGCGTCTTTCAATCTCATTCCAAGTCCTTTGGTAAATTTTAGTTTAAAATGGTTCTTCGTTGTGGGGCTCATTATTTGTAAAACTTACCTCAAATAGAAATTTTGACTGCACCATTGAGTCCAAAATGTCATTTCTAATCAAATTTCATATATGGTTTGTGTTCATGGGGTTCCAAATGAATCTGGAGCACCTAATCAAACATCGAAGCCTTAGCTGGTTCAAGTCATTTTATTCACCATGATTACGATACCTTGGTTCGCCATAGTAATGAACAAACTTTGGAGATCCCATTTTTCTTCATCATGATTGTGATACTTGTGCTTGCAATAGCAATTAACAATTTTGGAACCTTTAAAGGTCAATTCCTAGTGATTTTAACTTATTTTTCCCCAACTTCAAAATGTGATTTCTTGAGCATTTCAAGTCCAAATTAGGTGATTCAAAAGGATATATTATGTGTTTTTTAGGAGAATGCATTGATGTAACTATAAATTGTTATTGAGCCATTGTTTGAGGTAAATTCAGCCTCAAAGGGGATGCCCTAACTTGTTTTAGCTTTAATGGTGGTTCAATTATTAGGCTAATTTCTCCCATTTTGAGAATAACTTTGTGCCCCATTTTAGGGTACAATCTCTGTAATGCATTTAGAAACTTATTTCAGACTCAATTTTAGGATTCCCATTGCGGGTCTCATAATATCATTTTTTACCCAATTTTGGGCCCATCCCCAAAAAAATATGATTTTGGTGTCAAAATGTCTGTATTGATAAGGTAATCAATATTTTGATAGTGTGTCAACATTAGGAGGTGATTAAAATATACAAAAGCTATTGAGAAGTAGACTCTGGCCGCTTGTGTTTGGCTTTGAGGTAGGCTACGGTATACTTACTTTTGATTGAGTTTTATAAGATATTCTGTAGTATAATTACTCATAGTTTGGATTGTGTGTGATGAATTAGGCTTCGAACCTCGTATCATATTTCTTTGTCTCCTATTAGATCCTTAGACTAGGTTGTCTTTATACAATTCTTAACTGGGATGATAGAGTTATTAATTATTCCTTAGTTTAATTTAGTTAGCCTATTTAGAGTGGTTTGCCGATGTTTTGGGGTCATACGAATGAATGGTACTCCAGGATGAGTTTGGGGTGACCCTTAGTCCCTTTAGCTCTTATCATGGAGATTTTCTAAGATTCAGTAACCTCTCCCAATTTTGAAGTTGTGATGTAGCTTTGGTATAGTAGTTTTTACCCGACTAGGCTTGTAAGTATATATTATTCCTATTTAAAAATTGAGTGCAAGATTTCTTTGTGACTTTTCTATAGACATTGGGCAGAGTTAGTTATTCTTGTATTATCGGGGTTATATTATTCAATCAGATTTAGAGACTACTGATTTCCCTTTGAGCACTTGTTTCTTTATAATGTCCTCCTTGTTACCTAGTTAGAGTTGAGACATTCTTTGGTAGTATTGCGGACTTTATGGGGGTAAAATTGAGCCCTAGGCCTTGATTAGAGATTTTTGGGGCATTTGAGTCATTTTTGTAATCTAGGGCTTAGGTACTTATAGAAATTCTTATATGTGATTGTGCGTATTGGTTGGATGTTGGTGATTGCATGCATTGCATTAGCTGTTCTTCATGCATGATTGTAGTATGACCCTGAGTGCATGCATTGGTTCCTAGTATTGTTTTGAGAAAATATGGTGTTACCAATGCTATTTTCTACTGATTTTCTGAATGAGTGTCTACTACCTTTACTATTTAACTTGGACCGAAAGCATTTGGGATGCGCTCACTATATATTTTTGGGGGATAAATGTGCTCATTATAATTTTTACTCGATTAGTGAGACTTTGACCCATTTTGTACATGATTTGATTTATTATCTCTGACCACCATGGTAGAGCAAATCCTAGAGATCGAGGATACAAATATATATATATATAGTGATAAGACCTAGAACTAGACCAGATAGCTATATAACGACGTTCTCGAGCCCCTAATGGTGATCTTACAGAGGCACATGGGTCCTACTTCTTGGCACAAAACTAGAAGTAGGTGTATATACCTTTGATTGAGACACATGATACTAAAGGTTTCACTAGATTTTCTTACATAACTTTCATTCATATGGATTGTCTATCTCTAGCATAATGGTTTGTACCTGTCAGTAGTATTGGATATCGTACAAGTTTTGTTTGATTGCGAGTGAACTTTCTGGTATACAGGGGCTTGTTAAGGTATTGTTTAACTATGTGTGAACTTGTTAGAGTATAAAGGATGGTCTCTTGTTTGAGGGAGTTACTTCCCTTGTTCATCTTTATCTAACCTTTTTATGCAGATATTGTGTTGACACATCCCCTTAGGCCTTTATATGATATTTGTGCTTATTTTTGTCAGTAGACTGTCTCTTAAGTGTCCTTTGTTGGGTGTTGTCATCTTAGGTTCTGGGTTGGCATCACCAGGTATGTCTCTTATCTCCCTTTCTTGTTCCCCCTTTATCTCCCCGTTCTTATATCTATTTTCATGTATCACAAGTATCAGTATTATTCTTGTTTAGTTACTTGTGATACATGTTATTTTCTTTCATGTTCTTTACACTTAGTTTACCTTTGGAGCTCAGTCAGCCTATGCTTACAGAGTGCTACTTGTTGGTTGTTATACTACACTTCTGCACCCTACAGATCATAGTACGAGTTCTTATTGCTGACTTGGATATCATCTAGAGTAGATATCAGATTTGGAGACTCGGGTGATCTCTTAATGTTCGAAGTTCCCTATCTCCCTTTGTGGTGGCCTTGACTAGTTTTTGCCTGTATTCAAAGATAGTTTATACTATTATTGTATATGTAAAAGCTTTTTACTCCATTATTTTTATGTCTAGTAGCTCGATTACTGAATGATACTAGGTCTTGGGGTTTATCTTATTGTATTGTTCTCATTCTTCCTTTCTTATTGTTGTTATTATTACACGCTTCTTTTCTTTAGCTTATGGAAGTCTACCGCCTATGGGTCTAGACTATGGGATTAGGCTTACCTACTGGCGGGTTGATGGTAGGTACCATCATGACTTGAAAAATCGGGCCGTGACAACTAGTAAACAAATCCCTAAGTTAGAAAAACACTAGGAGTAACTTCCTTCCCTTTTAGATCATCCTAGCCATCATTTGAGGACGAATGATCCTAAAGGGGAGATATTATAACACCTCACAACTCTATTCTCAGAATCAAAATCTTTTATCGTAAGTATATAATCTTGAATCGAGTGATATACTACTTTTCCTCATCTGTCAAGTTTCACTCCTATGTGTGAGAAGTGTAGTGGAAGTGATTATGGGTCGTAATAAATCTCTAGTACTTAGTTAAGCTCTAAACTTTCCAATCGACTAAGTTGTCAATTTCAAATAGTTATATTTCAAAGAATAAAAAGAATTAGGAGGCCCATGACCTATAAAAATAAAGGTCTATCAGTCCTCTTTCTAATGCAACCAAGTTTGCCTCAGTTCAAGTTTGGAGTAAAATGTTATGACTATTTTAGCAGAAAAGTGTACACTAAGTCTGCATCAGAGAATTAGCCAATCATAGTTCAATTTTGCATCCTGGATTTTTCAAAAAAAATATGAACCTTGGTGAAATATGTCCGCGATGCAGTCCTATCCCTCCACATAATAATTTTTCCATTCGATCCCAACTTTAATAAGGAGTGATTTGATAATTTCCCCACCCCTCCTATACTTAACCCAAGATGTTTTGAGACCTAAACTCACCTTATATCAATAACCAACACTAATTTCCTCTCAAAAAAACATTCTCAAAATGTAGAATGAGGTTTCTATAGGATAAAAACTAGGGTTTTCAAGCACCTTATTAAAAGTTCTTAAAAACTCTAGTTCTTCCAGGCATGTAAGACTACTCACAGTGTTGAACTAAGTTCGTCCTAACGCCTACACCTAAATTCAGTCACTATAAATTTAATCTAGGGTTTTAACCCAAGTTTCTTGAATTTTTGAATTTATTGTGATTCTTTTTCATTAAATTCCATGTAATTTCATTGAGATTGTATTTCTTTACATGATTCTTATCCTTGAATGTTTTTTCAAATTTTTTTCCACATGAACCTTAGTTTAGTTGAGTTAAGTTAAAAGTTTACGTTAGTATATATTATGCATTGTTTTTATTTAAAGTAAAAACATTTCAAATCTATTAGTTAAAGAAAAGTTTTAAGGGAAATTAAATGTTCCAAGTACATTACTTGATTTTGGAAAGAGCATGATCATTCCTAAAGGAAAGCATAACATATAAGTTTTTTGAAGAAAAGTTCAATCAGTTAAGGCACTTTGCATTACTATCTATTGTGCACAATCTTTAGAGTTTAAAGTGAATTGAAGTATTGTTTCTCTATCATCGAGAATAAGTTTTAAAGGAACATAAATAGTTTCAAACAAACTATTTTGTAATGAGAAAAGTACTATTTTGACAAAAACATGAATGATTTTCAAAAGGTAGTTTCTTCTTTAATAGACTAGTTTGAGAAATTACCTCAAACCCAGAAAAGATAATATTTTTAAACATTGAGTTGAGCATAGTAAATGATTTTGGGACTAGTATTAAACATCAATTTAGGTATGATTTCAGATAACTCTAACTCGATAGATGAACCAAGTTGCATGGTGAAATTCACGTAGTTACCAGACCAAGGAATTAGGTGAACATAACTTACCAGTTTTGCATAGTACACACAAGAATAGGTAATAATTATTAGGCTATATTGTGTTAGAAATTCATGGAGAACACAATACCCTAATTACGTCTCTCACTGAATTTTCAACATTTGGATTGACTATTTGACCTTAGTTTAGGTTTAAATCATTATTTTACATCAACTCCCCTTTTCAAGAAGTAAGTAAATTAATTCATCTTATTTTCTTTAATTACTCCGACTCTAGACCTTATTCCTCGTGGGATTGACCCTAACCGTTGTTAGGTTCTATATTTGAACAACAAACGGTTATACCTTAATTGGGAGGTGTTGTTTGGGCGTGATCAAATTTTGACATCGTTGCTTGGGAATATGACTTTTAGATTGGTTTAATTAGGGTGATTTGTGAGTTAATCCTTATTTTCTTTATTTTATGTATTTTTGTTATTTTGTTTTCTTTCAATATACAAGTGTAGTGTATGAACAATACCCACACTCGAGGGATTCTTTTGAATTCATTTGATCTAAACATTCAAATAACATTGAGATGAATAGGTCGAGACAATGCCAATAATGTTGCAAATGCCACACTAAACTTGAACAATCAAAACCCACCACCACCAATAGTGGCAGATAATCATTCGCCATAAGGTCAACAAGCAATAGGAAATGGATGGAATCCTTACAAACTTGATCCTAAGGTAGTGGATGTTACAGGAATGATCGTGTTACCTCCTCTATCAAAAGATACCAAGTTTGTCATTTCGAGTGGGTTACTTCAGATGTTGCTGCAAAGAGGTTTGTTCTTGGGTCTACTACCCAAGGATCTGTGTAACCATCTACACAATGTTGTCTTTATCCGTAAGAACATGATGAGAAATCAAAATTTATCCATAGATGTTGTTGGGCTCTATGTATTCCCATTATCTCTCACAGGTGAAGCAAAAGTGTGGTTATCTGAACTTTCACAGAGTTTTATCATACATGGGAAAAAAGGTAGAGCGCCTTTTTGGAGAGGTATTTTACCAAATCTAAGAAGTTCAAGTTGAAGCTGAAGGATCAAATCAATAACTTTGAGCAATTTCCTGGTGATTCTATAAGCGCCACTTAGGAGAGTTTTATAAAAATCTTGAGAAGTGTTCCAGACTATAATTGTTGATAATTCCTTGGTGAAAACATTCTATCAGGTATTAGATGATAATTGCAAAGCTGTGACCGACACCATAACTAGAGGATTATTCCTTGATTACACATTCACAGATATGGCATAGCGACTGGAAAGGGTAGCTAAGACTAACCGAGAAATGGGGCAAAAGGGATAAATCGATAACAAAGAGCTCTTTCATAGTGTGCACTAACCTAAAGAAAGCTAAAATCAATAAGGAAGTGTTGCAAGAGGTAGCACATATTAGGACAAATGTTGGGTTATTGATGAAGTAGAATCAGGAGAGGGTGAACACAGTCAACCCTCAACAACCTAGGGCATCTTTTATGAGGAACCATGTTATGAAGAGGACAATTGCTTTGTAACTGATCAGATGGGGGATTTCCAGACCAACGCACAAGAGTCCAACCAAGACTATTGGCACTAAGGTCAAGGAAACTAAGGTCGAAACTTTAATAAGGATAATACATACAGGGCCAACAACCTAGGTAGTTACTACAATAGAAATAAGGGATACAATTGAGATGGTTATTAGGGTCGCGAAGATGGGTACAAAAATGGTCCATAGGATCTACCATAAAATTATGATTCATGGGTTGGTAGTTCGCGCATTGAGGAGATATTTGGAAAGTTGCTAAAGAAATTAGATCAATAAGATGAGACCTTGAAGGGGATGAAACTTGATATATCAGGTATTAATCAAAAGATTGAGTCTCACTCGGTAGCTATTAAGTTGTTGGAGTAGCAATTTAATCAGATGTCCACATAGTTGAATCATCATTAGAAGGGTACATTACCTAGCAATATAGTGCATAATTTGAAAAATGATGGGAAGTGCATGGCAGTGACCACATGAGGTGGTAAGCAGACATCAACCCACCAATATCAATAGATTATAATATGGTTTGTGTGGAGACAATAGAGAAAAAAGATTCATAGACTGGTGACAAGGCCAATGATGGTGTAAGAAATAAATTGGTGACACCAAGAAAGTTAAAGCCCATATGTAGACCTTCACCATCTTTCCCTCATAGGATCAAGAAGAGGAATGAGGAGGCATATTTTTAGAATTCATCTCCATATTGAAGTATCTTTCTATAAATCTTCAACTCATTGATGCATTGGAGAAAATTCTCGCGTATGTCAAGTTTATCCAGGACCTAGTCACTAAGAAGCAAATAATGAGTCAAGAGCTTACTCATGATCTTCATCATTGCGGAGTGATTGTGGCAAGGTCCTTAATATAGAAAAAGGAGGATACCAAATCATTCACCATACCCTCTATCATAGGAGTCTTCAACTTTGTAAAGATGTTATGCGACTTAAGAGGCAACATCAACTTAATGCCTCTTTTAGTGTTCAAACAGTCTAGCTTGGGAGCCACCACGTTGACTATAATGCAGTTGCTGATGGTAGATAGGAATGTGAAGAAGCCTATAGGGACACTCTATAATGTCTTAGTCTGAATTAAGAATTTTATATTCCCCATAAACTTCATAATACTTGATTGCAAAGTTGACTTTAATATCCCAATCATCTAGGGAAACCTTATCTAGGCATTGAGCAAACACTAGTGGATATTGAGTTGGGCCAACTGATATTTAGATTGAATAATGAAAAAATTTTCTTCTGTGTTCGCCAATCCATGAAGAGACCTGATGATCTGAAAGTTATCTCTGTTATTGAAAGTATTGATAAAGTGCAATAGAAAATATCAATTGAGAAAAGGTTAGGTATCAAAACTCATGATGTTGTATTGATGAACTTTAAGAGTGAAGGAATCCTAGACTTTGATGAGACAGTTAAGGTACTTGGAGCACATGGTTACCACAGGTACCAACTCAAGCCTGAGTTGGACTTGTAAAATCGAGAGTTGCTACCTACTAGACCATTCATTGAGCTCCACTAGTGTTGAATAATATAATCATAAGATTCAACTCGTCAAGGACTATAAGCTGAGTATTGAGCACCAAAGATATCTTTACCCACCAATGCAAGAGTTTGTGTGCAAAGTGATTATTAAGTGGTTAGACACAGGTGTGATATATCCAATTGTTGATAATGAATGGGTAAGTTTCGTCCAGTGTGTTCCAAAGAAGGGAGGTATCATTGTGGTTCCTAATGTTAGCAACGAGTTGATTCCTATTAGACCAATCACATGATGGAGGGTTTGCATGGAATATTATAAACTTAATGCATTGATAGAAAAGGATTGTTTCCCTATGTCATTCATAAACTAGATGCTAGATTGCTTGGCAAGTAAAGGCTGCTACTATTTTCTTGGTGGTTATTTGGGTTACAATTAGATTTTTATTGCTCCATAGGACCAAGAGAAGATCACCTTTACATGTCCTTATGGTACTTTTATATTCAAGAGAATGTCATTCGGCTCTTTTGATACGTAAGCTATATTCCAGAGATGTATGATGTCTATTTTCTCAGACATGATGGAGAAACAAATTAAGGAGTTTATGGATAATTTCAACATTGTTGGAGATTCATTCAAGGATTTCTTGAGACATTGGTATGATGTACTGAAGCGGTACCAAGAATGTCATCTTGTGCTGAATTGGAAAAAGTGTCACTTCATGG
This sequence comes from Solanum aculeatissimum, assembly GCA_038996855.1. Classification (NCBI taxonomy): domain Eukaryota; kingdom Viridiplantae; phylum Streptophyta; class Magnoliopsida; order Solanales; family Solanaceae; genus Solanum; species Solanum aculeatissimum. The sequence continues at coordinate 5,805 of JBCEWC010008561.1, read as the reverse complement.
GAAAGGAGGATATTGTGTTTGGACATCGGATCTCCATCAATGGTATAGAGGTTGATAGAGCTAAATTTGAGGTTATTAAGAAGTTTACTCCACCTATCTCTATCAAAGGTGTGACAAGTTTTTTGGGACATGTAGTCTTCTACAAATGATTCACAAAAGACTTTTCAAAGATTGCATATCCCTTGTGCAAGACACTTGAGAAAGATGCTACATTCATGTTTGATGATGCATATCTAAAAGCATTCGAGGTGTTGAAGCAGATGTTGATATCAGTGCCTATCATAGTTTCTTTAGATTGGACTTATCACTTCGAGATTATATGTGATACAAATGGGATCACACTTGGTGTGGTTTTTGGATAACATAGAGAGAAGATACTTTATCCCATTTACTACGCCAACAAAGCCCTTAGTGCTACAAAAAATAATTGCACTGTCACTGAGCAGGAGAGTTACTTACCGTGGTCTTTGTGTTTGAAAAGTTTATATCATATCAGTTGGCAACCAAATTCATTATTCATACCGACCATTCAACATTGTGGTACTTGATGAAAAAGAAATATGAAAAGCAAGGTTAATTCTATGGGTAATTCTTCTTTAGGAGTTTGATATTGAGGTCATTGATAGGAAAGGGATGGAAAATCGGGTTATAGACCACCTATCCATATTTGAAGATAAGGCTATGGAAACGTTCAACGATTAGGCGGAGGTTGATAATATGTTCCCTGATGAGAGAGTATTGACAGCATCACATGATTTTATACCATGGTTGGTGAATTATGCACACTACTTAGCCAGTCATGTTGTATCACCATATTTGACTTCTCACCATCATCATAAGTTTATGTTTGATGTGAAGAAGTTTTTCTGGGATAAATCATATATTTTTTGCATTTGTACAAATGATATTATTCATCGATGTGTTCCTGAGGCTGAGGTAATAAGTATTTTGGAGGCTTATCATGCATCATTGGTAGATGGGAAACATAGTGGAATCCGAACAATAGATAAGATCTTGCAGTGTGCCTTCTACTGGCCAACCAACCACCAAGATGCCCATGATTTTTCTTAAGCTTGTGACAAGTTCCAGAGAGAAGGTGGAGTTTCTAAAAAGCATAAGCTCCCTTTAAACCCCATCATAGTGATTGAGTTGTTTGATGTTTGGGAATGAGGTTATTTGTCAGTTGTTATGGGAACAAGTACATTTTGTTGTTGTGGACTATGTCTCTAAATAGGTGAAAGTATTTATGCTTCCCAACAAAAAAGGTAAAAGTGTCATGGCATTTCTGAAAAGAAACACCTTCTCTTGATTTGGCACACCTCAAGTGATCATCAACGATGGAGGTTTAGGCTCGTCTTGAGAAGTGTAGGGTAAAGCATAGAGTGGCAAAGCCTTACCATCCATAGCTAAGCGGGAAAGTTGAGGTATATAATAGGGAGATTGAACAAATTTTATCAAAAACTATGAATGCAAACCAGACAAATTGATCGCGAAGGCTAGATGATGTATTATGGGCTTACCAGACTACATTCAAAACTCCTATAGGTATGTCCCCTTACCAACTTGTTTTTTGTAATGCTTGTCCCTTACCTGTAGAGCTTGAGCACAAGGCGATGTGGTCACTCAAAAAGCTAAATCTAGATTGGAGTGATGCGGCTAACTCAAGACTGAGTTAACTCAATGAACTTGATGAGTCTCGTTTGAGGGATTATGAGAGATCAAACCTGTATAACCAGAGGATGAAGCTGCATTATGATCGTCATATTAAGCATCACCAATTTGCATTAGGAGACTTTGTTCTATTGTTTAATTCAAGGTTGAGGTTGTTTCTTGGAAAACTCAAGTCCAAATGGGTAGGACCCTTCAATGTCACATATGTTTTCCACCATGGGACTGTGGAGTTAGAGAACAAAAATGGCATGAGGTTCGAAGTCAATGGCCAAATAATCAAGCCATAGTATGGCAATACGAATGAAGTTAAGACAATGGAAGTGTGGACACTTGGTGAAGTTTGAGTAATCAAGTAGTATAAGTCGTGCCACCACAATAAATCAGGCTCTACTTGGGAGGCAACCCAAGATATTAGCTATATATAGTTTTCATATATTTGTGTTAATTTTTATTTTTGGATTCATAGGTATTTTAATTATTATGTTTTCGTTATAATTTTAGTCATACACTAAAAAATTATAGGGTAACAGTTTAATTTTCTGAGATTGTACAAGAATAGGGTTAAGGCAACACACCAGTAGCAAAAGTGAGAAAAGTTAGTTCTATGTGTCAGTGCAAGGTCAGTAGTTTAAACCATGACCCATGGAACTACCCACAGAACCATTTTCATTGAGAAAAAATATTTGCACTTCAACCCACGAGCTAACTTTATGGTCTATAGAAAAGACTATGGGCCTTGAAAGAGGTTCGTGGATTCCGGTAAGGTTTAAGAATTTTTGCTAAGTATTGGGGGTACTTATGAACACAACCTGCAATTCGTAGAACATTTTACAACTCATAGGTGGAGTTGTAATATCAAATCCCTAAAAATCCAAATTTTGAAACCACAAAACCAAGTCTTACGGGTGGTAGAATAAGATACGACCCGTTATCAGGTTTCGTGGGGTCAAAATCCCACTTTTACCTAACCTGATAAATTAAATAAAAGGGGGGTGACTAAAATTAACCCTCACTTTTCTCAAATTTTCCTCATAAACCCAAACCCTACACCTTTCTCCTTCCTCTCCGACCACTCTCACCATATTTGTTCAGCAAACATTCCAGCCATCGTACACTATTTTGACGAAGCCCTAGGGTTCTCCTACTATTATCTTCCTCATTTTCTTGGCTATCTTTCTTGAAATTCCAGTATGTACTTTTGTAAATCCTTCAAATTATTTGGGTGATTTAGCTTACGCATATATTGGTCACGAATTAGTTAATTTTCTTGCCCTAGGGTCATTGGAATAATAATTGTAATTGCATATGTGGGCCCACAGACATTAGCATTAAAAATTAGTGTAATAAATTATCTCATGCATGGTTAATAGAATTTTGTGCATATCCACTGATATGTTGAACTATTTGGAATGCATTTTGAGTACTCAGTGATGATTAATACTTAAATTATATGGAAATGGGTATTTTGCGTTATGAGGGTGATGAAAAATGGCCCAATGGTGATTTTTCAAGGTTTTGATATGAGATATGTGGTTTTAAATTTAATTGGCTAGTGGAAGACACTTTGTTTAATTTTTACTGAATTGGTACATGAGGGGTAGAATGGTAACTTCATTGTAACATAGAGTTAGAATGTATAACTTGTTGGGATAGGTGTTTGCTTGTCGTTGGACTTTATTTTTTTGATAAATTGTATACCCTGTTGATGTGACTCAGTCTACGTGCTTGAATGGTTATCTCTATTTTTCATTAACAGGGAATTAGCTGAGTTTTTAGTAATCTATTACGTGTATTGGAAATGAGTGGTTGCCTTAGGAAATTAGTTGCTGATTTTCAATAGTTACGGAGGATTTCTACTTCCATTGGTTTAATCTAGGGATCATAGTTTCCCTTCGTAGGGTTGAATCAAAAACTCCTAGTTACCAAAAGTTAAAAGGATGAACTTGTTCATGAGTCGTAGTTTAATCTATGGCACGTAAATAGTGTTCGTAATTCCAAATGCCTACAAAATTGAATTTCTGACTTGGCAACTACGACCTAGCCTATGACTCGTAGTTCATTCTATGGGTCATGACTAGATCCATAAGTGCATTTCTAGTAGATGAATGTATTGTTCCCTTTTTCTGAAAGCCTTTTACGACCCGTAGGTGAGCCTTCATAGTTTATTCTATGAGTATTTTACTTTAAATTTTGTTTTACTTTTTTTACTTTCTTTGAGACTCATGTGTGGTATATTGTTGGTTTTCAGTTACCATGGGCCCATGTCCAAAATATGATGAGATAAAGGCTCTGCGGACTAGACTCCACAATGAGCCTATGGACTCTGATGCTAATGGCTCTGTAGAGGAGCTCAACATCCGTCCAGATAAGGGAATTGAGCTACGACGTACGAGCGCAACATCCAGATAGTTAATGCTAGCCTAGCCACCAGTCATAGCTGCTCAGCCGCCCTAGATTGAGGAGAGGGGTTCATAGAGGAGTAACTTGATCTAGATGACAAACTCAAGAGAGGTATCTAGATTAGGCTTCTGAGATAGAGATGGCTTCAGATCTAACTATGAGTTAGGTTCAAAGTTTGTCGAGTTGAAAAGTTCTGCCCTAACACCAGTTCATGCTGCCAGACTGATGAGATGCTAGTGTATCAAGGGCATGTAGGAGATATACATAGAGGATGTCTAGCAGGACGATGGGGGTTGGCTGACCTAGACTATTTTTAAGGAGCCGAGGATTGTCACATCCGAATTTGATAGTGCACCAATGTTGCATGATACCATGGCTCACTATGGATTGGACTTATTAGTAGCACCATCGGGGAAGTATTCCCTGGTGTTGCTTCATGCGTTATCTGCTTTGTATGTTGCCACTATCACCGAGGCTACATCAATAAAGGAAAAGTCTCTCCCATAACCCAAATTGACATAGACAATGGTGTGTGGAGTTCCAGTTGACATATCAGAGGCTACCATCCACAGGTTTTTGTTTTGTTTCGAGCACTAGACCCACATGACAACAACTGAGTTCGAGTATAGTTTCGGGAAGGCTTGGGACAGATCTTTGATGGGGGATGCGGCCCAAAAGGCTATTTTGATAAGATGGATTGCCAGCCATATAGCTGAGCGGGGCTAGGATGTAGATTGGGTATCCAGTTTTGCGTCTATTATTAAGGAATTGCTGAACATTACAGGAAATATTTGGTGGGCTATTGCACCTACAAACATTTGGATAACCTAGTCAGATAATACACTTATAGCAGATTGCGCAATTCTAGTTTCCAACATCATTGTTGGATATGAGATTGATTATGCTCCTTGTAAAGTGGATGAGATACATGAGCGTACTTTAAGGAGGCCTATGTCGATCCTGTCCTGCTATTTCATTCATCGGCTATGCATAGAGGCAGGGGCAAAGATCCTACCTAATATAGATATAATGATCGAGGTTTAGAGGACTTAGGATGTCGGCCTGATCAAGAATAATAAGAATCCAATGGCTATTCAGTGAGCACCACACCATCTAGATAAATTACTAGAGATATTCGCTGAGGCACCACAACATGAGCCCTTTACTATCACTACTGCTGCTACTGAGACAGAGAGGCCCCTATATACTAATATTGTGTCACGGCTCGGATATGGGGCCTAGATGTGACATGGCAAAAGAGGACCCGAAGACCCTCGATTAAGCCATCATAGCATCATTACACTCATCATCGGTTCATAAAGGCGTAAGCTAAAGCAGGTAGCACATAAGCCCTAGGGATTTAGGAGCTTAGGACTCAAGCTATGGGGAGAATACGAGAAAGGGGATAAGCATACTTGAACATAGCACATAGTCATACATTATGCTCAACATTCAAGTCATCTCAATAACATGGGAACATAATCCTTTACCATAACATGAGAACATAATCATAGATCAAGCGGAAATAAAATGATATTACATAGTCAAGTATCCAGCATACAAGTTAAACGTACAATGGTAAGATTTATCCAAATATGCCTCTACATAGAATAGCGGGGCCTCGACAAGCTTTGAGGCTCACCCTCAAGTCAAAAATGTAAATACATAGAAAGTAAAGGTAGATAGATGGTGGCTATTGCCCTTGAACAATAGGGCTCACCACTACAAGTCTTC
>JBCEWC010008560.1:0-19817 GCA_038996855.1 Solanum aculeatissimum | reverse complement strand
AGCAACATATTCTTAAAATTTATCCAACAAACCAAACACTCAATAAAAAATAATTTCAACATAACTTATCCCATCATAACTTATATTCAAACCAAACGACCCCTAACGATTATACAATGAAGAAAAATGAATGGCACACGACCTTGCAATAACAATCCGTTGTAGTCTAGTTGGTCAGGATATTCGGCTCTCACCCGAAAGACCCGGGTTCAAGTCCCGGCAACGGAATTTGCATTTTTTGCTCAAATAACTATTGAATTTGGTGGACGTCCTATGAAATCAAACGAAAAAACCATAGAGGCATCAGGAGTGAGCGAGTCAACTCGTTTTCCCTAGGGTTTTGAAAATCGAAAGGAGAATGGAAAAGCGAAAGAGAGGAGGAAAGAACAATGGAGGAATTGAAGAGAACACAATGGCAATTCTCGATACTTCTGGTTTCAATAGAGACTCTCACCATCGCCATGACGATAGTACGCTTTTAGTTTTTTCTTTCATTCGCCCGCATGCTTTCTTCTTCGATTGATATGTTGAAACAAATTTTGTAGGTCTTGCTTTTCTAGAAGCTGTTCGCTCTGCTTCGTTAGCACGAGATAATGGAATAACGCCTACTAGGTATTTCCCCTCTTTTTCTCTGTTTGTATTTCCTGATATTGTATGATTTATGATTTTCAATCACTTTGTATATATACAGAACTATATAGATGTATACACATACTGCGTATGCGTGTGTGTGTGCTTGGAGAATTGTACGGATAGTGGAGAATACCTAGCTTCTGGTTGATTGGTATACATACTTGGTATTCTTGCTATATCAGAGGTTTAGGATCTTAATAAAGATTTTGAGAAGAAATGGAGTTCACAATCTTTTTAATTGCAAATGAACAACAACTACACAAATTGTTAGGTGTCTGTTATCTCTAAAAGTACTGTCCTCTTGTATATCTGGTCTGTTTCCTTTTACTTTCCATCTTTTATTGGTTCAGTGTTAAGTTCCTTAGCAGGGTATTACAGAAGTTGTTGGTATATATGCACATTGTTTTACCATCATAAAAGATGCTAACTTTACCTTTTGCGGTCCGGCTACTGAAGCATTAACCCAGCTTCTCATTTGCTCCTTTCCATTCTCTAATTATTTTTCCTTCTCTTGTAATGAGAAATACATGATAATTGTTATTGTGATTTGTTGCAAGTCTTTAATTTAGTTATGGCTTATTAATGCAGAGTTTTTTATTACATCTACGGCTTGATATAAGAAAAAAAAATGTATTCTTTACTAATTTGCATGATCTTACATTCTAGTCTTAAATGGTTGTTTTTCTGTAAGCTCTTGGAGTGCATACAACTTCTCCCTTTGTATAAATGATTGTGAAAACATCTTTTCACCTCGGACTTCTGCCTTTTTATCAATGTTTTGAGAAGTGAGAAGCGGAAAAAAGCGACGAGGGCTCGCTTCGCATAAACGAGAAACGTGAAGCGAAGCGCACACTTGTTTCAAATAAAGCGCTATTTTTTTTTTTTAAACTAGTAATTTTTAAAGCGCTATTTAGTATAAAAATAAAAACTATTAAATATGCATAGATAAACAATCAAGAACTCAATAGAGGTTACATATTAAGCAAAAGACTCATTTGATTTTTGTGTTACTGCCCAATGCAGTTCCATAAGCCCAAGCTGGATCCCTTTTTGTGCCATTGGATAAGAAAATACTATTTACTATCAGCAAAAAGCCAAAAACAGCAGTGATTTCAGTCACCGAACAAAAAAAAATCACACTAATTTTTTTTAAGAAAAAGAAAACAGAGCAGCAAATTTTTTTTTAAGAAAATAAAACAGATCATAATACACACTATAAAATATAAACAGAAGCGTAGAGAAACTGAAAAGAATTGAAAAAGGAAAAACCTAGCAGAAGAAGACACAGAGAAGCAGAAAAAGAACCAAGGAGGAGGAGAAACAGAACCAGCAGTCGCAATTCACGATCGCAGCAGCGCAAAAATATTTGGCTAATTTAAAGTCTTTAACTTTTTAAAAAAAATAAAAAAACCCTAAACGGCGCTCAAGCGAGTCTTTTGTCGTTTCAGAAAGAAGTGCGCTTCGCGCTTCAGTAGTAGAAGCGTGTGCTTTTTCCAATGCTTCTCGCTTCAACAAGTATAAGCGCCAGCCCTTCGCTTTTAAGCGCGCTTTTAGCGATGGAGCGAACGCTTTCACAACACTGCTTTTTATGTTACTTGTATATAATTACTTGGTACTATGACCATTAGGGGCACAATACCTAATCCCAAAGATGCTCGTATGTTCGATTTTTGTGGCAATATTTCCTTTTTCTTACTCGTCAAAAAGAAAAAGCAAAGAAGAAACCTTTGTTACAAACTTGCAATGAAGTTGGCATGAATGATGTTTCCACACACCCCTCTCCCATTTAAAATGTGTGTCAGTTTAGCTTTCAAGTTACCACATAGGGTTTGATTAAAAAAAAGTTACCACATTAGGTTCCTATTATCTAATTTCATGGATGTGCTGGAACAGCTCAATGCGTCAAGCGATTTTCCAAATTTTGAAGGGAGAGACTTCACTTGAGCTAATAATGGGAAGTTATCAACTGCTAAATGAGTTGGATAAGGTACGAGCTTGCCGCATCCTTAAGTTTAAGTTTTTGTATTATTACTACTGCATTTGGCTTTCTTACTTAGGATGGATTTTCTTGTGAACCTAGCGATTTCCTAGGGTGTGCTTGCCCAAAATGGAGGAGCCGGCATCATGTCTGCCTCCAACTGTTCTAAATGAACCTGTTGTAGTTGAAGAGGTATTTCTGTCCTATCACAACTTAATACCCGGTTGTTCGCAGATGGAGATGTTTTCTCAATACTAACTTGATAACCTTAATAATGATCGGCTACTCTATGTCAGGCCTGGTGTCCATTTACTCTTGGATTGGATAGGGATGATGCATCAAATAAAGGTTCAAGTGGATCAATTGACCCCTTGGTGAGTCAGACCCTACGTAATGGCTGCATCACACATTTACACTAATTTCCGATGTGTATTTTACTGTTTACTCTCACATGTAACGCAGTAATGTTTATCTTTCTGGTGATTTAGGGCTTTCATTTACTAATACAAGAACTTGGGAAAATGACCAACCAGAGGTCAAAAGCATTAGAAACAAAGGTCAGTCACCGTACTAAAGCTTTCTTTCAATCTCTATGCCTCAGAATATTATATGTTATTCTTTTATTCATAGCTTATCAGCTCAGATATCAGTAGACATGACAATTTCAGCTACACTTAATTGTTGTGTGGCCAAGCTTCTACTATTTGCTTATTTGGAAAAGTGTTTTGTTTGTCAGAAGTACTTTTAGAGAGTAGCAGATTGTGTCTAGCTGAAGAATTTAAAACACTTTTGCTATTATTAGAAGTAAATAATATTTAGTCAAGGTTCCAAATGCTTTCTTTAGCTTCTATCAAACAACTTTTGCTACTTCCCAATAACACTTACTTTTTTCCCTAAAAGTTTGGCAAACACCTCAACTCTCTAAAGTAAGCATATTTGTTTATTTTGAAAAAAGACAAGCACTTTTGAGTTTAGGCTCTCTAGAAGCTTGGCCTAATAGGCTATGAGTCAAGTGACCGAGTTCTTTTGGCCCATATTGTCATTTTCAGAATTTTTTGATTTATGAGATGTTGTCATTTCCTTGGGTATATGAGAAGTATATAAGTTATTTGTCTTTCACATGTTTTCGTTGGAGCAGTATCTCGGGTTGAGGATGTAGTAATTAACCAAGTACTAGAATGTGCAGTTAGCTTATGACCATCCTTGTCCACCAACAGTGTGGATTTTTAGTTGAGCTTTGCCTCTGGGTATATAGACATATTGAATTCCTTTGTGGATGTACATTAATTGAACATACCTCTGCATTCTTAATATTTTTGAGTTGGGTAAGTTGGCACATTCCGAAAGTCATCGAGACTTTGGTTATTGCAAGCAGTTCAGAGTTGAGGAGGTTAGACGTGCTATTAGTAGGATGAAAAGAGGGAGGGAGATCGGACTCGATGAGATTTTGGTAGATTTTTGGAAGAACATGATCAAGGATTACATAGCATTGTTGACTAGACTGTTCAATGCTATAATGAAGACTGCCAAGATGCCTGATGAATGGAGGAGTACAGTGGTTCCATTGTACAAGAACAAGGGTGATATTCAAAACTGTAACAGTTACAGGGGCATCAAGTTGTTAAGTCACACTATGAAGGTCTGGGAGAGAGTGGTGGTGATGAGGGTGAGAAAAGAAGTATTTATTTTTGAATATCAGTTTAGATTCATGCCGCGGCGGTCGACTACCGATGCAATTTATCTTGTTCGGAGATTAGTGGAGAAATATAAGGAAAGAAAGAAGGACCTCCATATGGTGTTCATTGATCTCGAGGAAGCCTATGACAAAGTTTCAAGGGATGTCCTATGGAGGTGTCTTGAGGTGAAGGCTTCCCAATGGTATATATTAGGGCAATAAAGAACATGTACGACGGAGCCAAAACTCGGGTAAGAACGGTGGAAGGAGACTCAGAGTATTTTTCTATTGAGATGGGACTTCATCAAGGATTTGTGCTGAATCCTTTTTTGTTTGCCTTGGTGATGGATGAGTTGACGCGGTCTATTCAGGAGGAGGTTCCATGGTGTATGCTTTTTGCAGATGACACAGTACTGATTGATGAAACTCGGACCGAAGTTAATGATAGATTGGAGGTTTGGAGACATGCTTTGGAATCTAAAGGGTTCAAACTGAGCAGGACCAAAACTGAATACTTGGAGTGCAAATTTAGTGTTGCGAGGGATGAAGCAGACATTGATGTGAGGCTTGCTACTCAACCTATTTCTAAAAGAGGAAGCTTTAAATATTTTGGGTCCATCATCTAGAGTAGTGATGATATCTACGATGATGTCACGCATCGTACTAGGACAGCAAGGACAAAATGGAGGCTTGCTTCTGGTGTATTGTGTGATAAGAAGATACTACCTAACTCAAAGGTAAGTTTTATAGAATGGTGGTTAGACCGTCTTTGCTGTATGGGGTGGAGTATTGTCCAATCAAAAACTCATATGTTCAGAAGATGCGAGTCGCATAGATGAGGATGTTGAGATGGATGTGTGGTCATAATAAGAGTGATAAGATTAGGGAAGTGAGACTGCGATGGTTTGGACTTGTGTAGAGAAGAAGTACCGATGCTCCTGTTAGGAGGTGCGAGAGGTTGGATATAGGAGTTACATGGAGGAGTAGAGGTAGACCGAAGAAATATTGTGGGGAGGTGATCAGACAAGATATGATGAAACTTGATCTCACCGAGGACATGACCTTAGATAGAAAGGAGTGGAGGTCGTGAATTAGAGTAGCAGACTAATAGGCTAGTGGGATTAGGTTGATGTTTGACCTTAGGGTATAGTAGGGTAGTAGGATTAGTAGTGTTTTTATATCATGTGTTGGCATTATTCATTATATATGTTGATTTTTATTGTATTTACACACTATCATGTACTTTTCGTTATTAGTTGTTCTTCCTGTTTCCTTTTTTTGTCCTTTCCCTTTTTTCAATATCTAGTTTATTCTGCTTATGGGTTTTTGTGACGAGGGTTCCCAGGAAACAACGTCTCTACCTTTGAGGTAGTGATAAGGTCTGCTTACATTCTACCTTCCCCAGATCCCCCTTGTGGGATTACACTGTGTATGTTGTTGTTGTTGTTAAGATAATTTTATGAGTTGATTTTGCAATTATTTCTTTGAGACTAATAAGATACTTCACAGGTCAATTTTGTGTTTATATCTTTTATGAGTCAGTTGGTTTGTGATTTGTGCATAGTGTCATCATTGAAAAATTACCTTGTCTTTGTAGCTTCATCAAATAGTCTGACAAGACCAATTGCAGATATTAAGGAAGACGTTATTACTTCACTATCTAGTCAGTGTGCTTGAAGGAGACTTTGTGCCTCGGAACAAAGCATTCAAAGGTAATGATTTCCAGAGGTTTCATTTAGTGTCATGCACCTAAGAGATCTTATTGAAACCATCATTAAAAGGTTCACATCTTGCAGAGAAGATGAGTTGGGCCATTTTGCGGGATTCGTTGCTCAACATGCTTCTGGTATGTTTTTGTTTTCAAATGTTACCATTTTTATTTGTCTGTAATATTTCTATGTAGAAGTGTGAGTTTACTGACGTATGCATAGGATGCCATTACTTATTTGTCTTCCATCATTGTTCAGGGGTCAAGAAAAATAATCTATAAAAGTTTCGTCAAGGACTGCCTGTCGGTTGCATGTGATGTGTTCTCTGACTTATCTGATAAATCTGAGCCCTCTGATGTGGATTCAGTGGCACCTCCTTCAAATGAAATATCATATAAATGCATTGCTGCTTTTGCCCTAGCTTTACCTGAAGTCAAACGATCTACTTGTATCTATCTGAAGAAGCTCCTGAGAATGGTGAATTCCTGAGCTATTACTCTTTAAAATATGTGTTTGGCCAGTTCTAACTGTGACTTGTTTCACAATTAGATGATGGAGCTGGATGCATCACGGAATGTGGCAAATGTTCAAGGCCAAACCAACAGAGCTGATGGTGTGAGGTATCTCGTTGAATGAATTATTTTGCTTTAAATAAAACCATCATATTGAGAAATCCGATTGATATCAGAGGTAGTGCAGAACATCTACTGCAGAGATCATTTTGGATGAACTCGCTTACAATTCTGCTATGCTCTCCCCCTTTTTTCAGGTAATGTCATTTCCTCTTAAGTAGGATAATGAGATGAAACTTATGTTTTTATTGGAAGATGTTAACTTTTTCTATACATGGTCCCTGGAAATCTTATACTCCCTCCGTTTCAAAAAGAGTGATCTGTTTCCTTTTTAGTCTATTTCAAGCAAAAGGACCCCTTCCTTTTTTGGCAACACTTTAATTACAGTTTTACACGTGGCATATTTAAGGTCACAAGATCAAAGAGCATTTTGGTAAATTTGACATAACTTTAATTTAGGACCACAAGATTGAAAAGTCTTCTTTATTTTCTTAAACGTCGTGCCAAGTCAAACTAGACCATTTTTTTTTAAACAGAGGGAGTCTCACAAAAGCTAAATCAAATTTTGAGCGTTTGTTACCCTACATATTTCTTTGTCATTCTGATGCATCTTGCTTATCAAGGAGAATGCTGCATAATATGCTGAAATAATTTTCTGCAGGTCCTTGATGACCCTTGGTGGGAGCTAAAAATGATTATGCAGTACTTTCAGAAGTACATTCCTAAGGTAAATGCATTCTTCTCTCGTCATAGCAGATCTTAACTAATTTTCAAACCAACAGTGGAAGTATATCCACTTAATTCACCTGGTAGGAACTTTATAATGGAATGTACACTAGATGGGGGGGGGGGGGGCATTATTTTAGCTTATAGAATTTAGTTTCATTATGAAGTTAGTGTTTTGTTATTGGCTTCTTTTGTTATTGTTGCTCTGTTTTATTTGCTTCGATCTCTGTTTTGTTTTCTTGGATCTTTGTAGCTGTCTAATGTTGTATACATTTTAAATAAGTCTTGCTTGAGGAGTCCTCTGCAGATATTGACTGTGGGACTCTTTTATTGGAGACACTGGCATACAGCAGATAACTCCTCTCTCATTCTAGTATTCCATGTACTTCCTAAATACAACTTACCGTTTGTGCTGTTAGTCCATGTTATGCTGATCTCTTCATTTATTTTTGAAGTCAGAAATGCAAAGTCGTCCATCCATGCATAGAAAATTCCTTGTCAAGATATTTTACCTTTAACCAGACTTGGAAGGATCTCTATTTACTTTTAACCACTCACCTGTGAATCTGTTTTTGAATTTAATCAATTCCCTACAGTTTTCTAGATCCTGGTTGATGTATAGTTGAAGTACTAGGCATGATTGTGGAACCACTCTGTTTCTTAATGCTTCGATATCCAGGAGCTTTTGCTTTCAATTCAATCACGTTCGAGAAGTACGGATAGAGATTGGAGCCTAGATGCTTCATGGAAAATATATGCTGGGAATTAGGAAAACCTGGAGCATAATTTTTCCAAATCTCCTAGATGGGAAATGGTGTACAAGCAAGTTCCTTGGAGTGTCACAAAAGTCCTTAGTTTTGACGACTAGAACATTTTCAGCACATGATTAGCTTGTATTTCCCTTTTTAGGAATTTCAGAAGAGCTATGCCCCAATTTGGTTCTGTTGGTTGTTTTTCTGTACCTTATATTAGTTGAGGTGTCATCTATCAAAAAGTTTGCTCTATTTGGTTCTCACCTTCTTTGCTTAATGTTACCTGGTTTAATACAGAGGTTACAAGCTAAAATTTTGAGACATTAATACCACTTTAACGTACTTTATGTTGCAGCCTCCTGTTCGTACTAGGAGATCGAATGGTCAAGTGAATGGTTCCACATTTGAAGGTGTTTTAAAGTGCTTCGCAAGTAGCAGGAGCGCGAAAAATATCATCAAGAAAATTGGAATGGATGTTGCTCAGCTGCTTCTTGGGCATGCCTTTTTGGTGATTATCTTTCTTGCCAACTGATGTTCGCTTCTAAGATATCCAATTTTGATTCCTTGAGTAGTTCTTTCACTTGCAGAATTTCAATAAGAAGCTGCGAAAAGATCTTTGAGTTCAGTTATAGATAATCATTTTGATCTTTTTCTCACTAGGACAAATATTTTATTTCTTATAGGCTTACTTGTCGGTATCAGAATCTTCAGCTGAAAATGATGATTTTGAAGAGATAGTGAAAGGAAGCTCTCTCACTGAAATCTGCAAACGCATAATAGCTGCTTTTACTTCCATCAGAAAACAAGACAAGTAAGATTCACTTGACGTATGTTGATTAACCTTGCTTTCACCTGCTGAAGATATGCTTAGTTTCCTTAGGAAAATTCCGTCTCCATCTTACACATCTTTCAATCATCCATTGCACTAGCTTTGCATAATGAATTAGGCACCTACTGCCTTTTAGATTCTCTGGGCAGAGATGTTCATTAGAACCTGCAACATGACAATTGAAGTATAATAATATTTCTCTCCTTTTCGTGAATTTTGTATGAATCATGTCCCTCTTAGCAGTTTAGCTTCTCTAGGAAACATGATGCTTTAGTTCCCGATGAGATACACATTTAGAAATAAGAACTAGTAGAAGGGCACATCTAGTCCAGAAAATTTTGATTAGAAGGGCTTAGTTGGATTAGTACTGTGATTAGTACTGCAGTTACTAGTTAGAGAAAGAGAAACAACTGGGTGAAACATAAGTTGTCTAAGCAATTAGAATTTCTTGTATTTTTAAAAATTGTTCGGATCTAGAAAAGAAAATGATTAAAGAAGCAACTAGATTGTATTACATGGTGATCTGCAGTAATAATTCCTTCTGCAGCTTCTGAGGAACAGTTAAAAAAGACTCTTTAGCTAATAAGTGTGTTTAATAGTTTCTTTTCTGCAATACCGGCTTTCCTATCTTTACAGATAAATGGTATTAGAACATAACTTCTTTTGATGCCCCAGATGATATAATAACGTGTAAAACGGTTCAAGTTTAACATAAAAGCTTTTTTAATTTCTAGCTCTGCATAAGTTAATAAGTTCACATATCATGATGCAGGAACACAGGATTTCAACTTTTTGGTACAGAAGCGGTGTTTACTGCTGCAACCATTCTCTCAACTAATAAGTCGTAGAAGCAACAGCAGTTACTATTTGTTGTTCATAATGTATATTTGGTCAAATGGGCGCAATTAGTAAAAGCCTCCCCCACCTGAAGTCGGCCAACTGATGCTTCCACACAGCCAGTAGTGGTCAAATGCTGATTAAGGAAACCTCAGTGAAAGCTACATTTGTGCCTTCCTCCTATGGTGATTGGTGAATTTCAACTTTCACCTCTATTTTGTAACGACATTATATGACAGCTAAATAGATTTCCATAATTATTTTTTATGCGGTCTGGCTTGTGAACTATCGGCTATCCTTTGTAGTTAAAGGAAAACCGAAAAATGGCAACTCTCAGGAACTTGGTGCATAACGCACAAATATTCGTAACTCTAAATGGCAACGAACAATGAAACTTGTCTGATGAATTATTTGAAGCGTCATATACTCTGGAGAGGTGTTGATGTGCTTGGTGAGTTGATTTGCTGGATGTTGTCCAATGATTTTGGTGCAATGTCCTACCGAAGTAGGTTTGCAGCTATTTCAACAAGTAGTAACAACTATAAGCTGAAAGTTCTATTCATGACACTTCAATCCAAGTTAAAGAGTTTGGAGTATTATCCTGCCACCTGGGTAGAACAGACTGTTTTTCTCTCTCTTGATTCCTTTCAGGTTCTGAGATTCCTAAATTTCCATAAAAGAATATCCCAAAACTTCTTGTTGTCTACTTTTTAGAACGCTAGATGTGTCATTCAAATTACAACAGAAGTGCTTAGGCATCACTTCCCCAATTGCTTTAGTCTCATTTTGACGGTTGTGCTGAGTCAAGATGCATCGTGACCGGGCCATCATTGACCAAGTTGACCTAACAAATTAAACAAACATGCGTGTCTGAGAACATTCCCTCGGTTCAACAGAATTTTAGAGCTAAATGAAATCATTTTTCCAGAGAACCTCACCTTCATCATTGCTCCAAAGATACCATCTGCAATAGGCAAAAACAATATAGATGGTCATCTTGCGTTATACAATTTCTGTAATTTTAGCATTCTCAAAAGTAATACATAACGAAATTAGAAGTGCAGAAGTCTTTCATTATTTACCGTGTAAGCCAATAAGGCAATAGGTGACCCCATAACATCATTAAACATTTCAGCCAAAAATAGCCGAAGCTCTGGGGCTTAACTAAAGTGAGTAAAGCTAGTTTGACCAGAAAATAAGAGGATATAATACTGTAGACTTCATCAATAAAAACAAGAGCAACAGAGAGAAATATAACTTCTTTGCATATGCAGAAAAACCATCTCAAGAGAACAGTCATACCAACTATGACCTATTTTATTACCTACAGAGACTACAATGTCTTCAAGAATTGGAGATTTTGAAAGAAGCAGATAATAGTTCAGCTTTAGGATCTACAATACTGATCTATGTGTGCCATTTTTCAAAACCAAGCAGATAAAAGAGCCCTAACAATGATAGAGTTGACAAAGCAGCACCATGGATTCAAAACCAACAGCTTTACCAGTGAAGTTGTTATCAGATGTAATTGCTATGACTGCATGGATGATGTCGAACACAACACTTTAAAAGCCTAGCTCATCCAAACACTTCAAATACTTAGAAGAATATCTCACAATGGATGGAGAAATTTGGCCTTGTCTTCCAGATGTAATGATGTACAAGTATTCTAGTCTGAAGAAATTATTCCTTAGTGGTTCTTCTCACAGCAGGGGCTAGCTACTATATCACACCATTACAGTTTAGAACATATTCCAAAATTACACACTACTTCTTTTTTAGTTCAAGGAAAAGATGTCAAGGGAGAATTAAGGAAAAAAAGAAAGTATTAGCATTCTGTATTGGAACCCTCACGGATTAAGGTGTCAACATGTATAGTCTGCAAATGGAATGAAGATAAGCAAGTAATCTGCATTCGGGGAAATAAGTGCTCCCAGGAAGCAAAATAGTTGTGCTAACAACCTGGAACTGGTGCTGACTTGTTATGAAAGTAAGGTAGGAGTTCAGTCAAAAATATAGAAACGATTCAGCAAAAGAACAAGAGAGGAAGAGCCGACATCCACTTTATCTTTTCAAGGACTATTGAAAACAGAATAGGAGATCAAAACTGAGAACTCATGTAAAAAAATTATTCACCTTTGACTGCATCCTGTTTGTAAGCTTTCTGGAATTTCTCAACCAGAGAGGCATAGAAGGGTTTTGCTTTCTCAGGAGGCATTGCGACATGAAAATCAGGCTTGTTTCCCTTCAAAATCCCATATAGTGTAAATTGACTCACTGCACCATCCAGCAGAGACATACAAGTAAATCATTACACACCATGATCAAAGTTTAAATTATTTTCCCATCATTTAGACAGTCAAAACATCATCTTTAAAGTCATTTAAATTATTCTATCATCATAGACTTTCAACTCATCATCTTTAAGACTAAGACCACTGCCAGAAGTTGTACAACAAATCAATTACCTAATAGAACTTCATAATTCTTCTGAACTACCTGCCAATGGACAATAGAAGCCGACAAACTTAATACTGAAGCAGTGATGTAAAGCAAAGTAACAATTCTACACAGTAAATATTACATCTGTTTTTATAATATCCAAGCCATGAAATACTATCACATTTACAAAAGATGCATCAGAATCTTTGACAAAAATATAAAAAGGCACTTATGAATCCCCAAATGACTTAAAATAACTAACATGGTGACATCTCCGAATTAGTCTTGCGTAAAAATTTAAACACTAAACTTCATCATGAACGTATTACAAGTGGGTCAAAGATCTTGTTCTATATCCTACTTTTGGCTTTTTGGACATTATCTTCCATGACAATGCCGTTCAATTTTGGTTGAAATATTTTCCTCAAATGTTTACCAACATATATTTTCATGAAATGAGAAGTCTTTAAATGGTGTTTGTTGTTGTTGTGTAATATGTGCCACATTTTCCAGTTGGCAGTTTGTAACACATATGGATAAATGTATTCCGCCCATCCCAATAATCTAAACCCATTCGATTTGTGGAGTCTAAGAACGAAAAGTTCAATAGGTCATCACATGAGTTCAGTCGAAAAAGGAGAAATCTTTGTCATTTAAAAAACTAGGCCAGACTATTTCAAATTGACAAAAGAGATAGGTCTAATTAAATGGGACAGAGAGATTAAGGTCAATGGCTCAAAGGGAGTAAAAGAAATGGTCCATTCACATTCTTTCTGAGTAGAAATGCAGTTTGTCTTATTGTTCAGTCCAAAATTTGAGACATGATTTTGTTTTCAAAATTTCAGAAAACTGGAGTAATATTTGCAAATTTTAGAGTTTACAATCTCCTATCTTTAGTGGAATTTCCAATAGAAGTTGAACAGCAGAATGCAAGCAATGAAATTTTAAAGCAGGAGAGAAAAAAAATTGAATATGCCATTACATTGCAAAAACGAACTTCTCATTCCCTTAACAAATGTAACCTCTAGCTAATAACATAGGGAGTAACTTATCCATTTTATCCTATTTCCTTCTACAGTTTATAAGGTAACAACAAGTTCAATCAATAAACTAGACCTCAATCCCAAACTAGTTGGCGTTGATGATATGCAGCCATATGTTCATCTCATGAAATGAACTGTTCCATGTCAATGCTTATCAATGGTATATCTTCTAAGAATCAACTAGCATAGGAGGTCAATCAATTTTTTACAAATAATAAAGCATTGATTCAAGCAAAAAATTTCCATCTCCAATCAGATAATTGGTCAGTAATGCTTCTTGCTAAGCAGGCAGTATATAGCTGTAAAAATCAACAATTGGAAACCACACATCATATCAGGAAAAAATAGAAATGCAATTCCATCATATAGCAACAAAAGCTCATGATAAAGGTGTCCAAACTCAACAGCAAGAAGCTTCACGACTACGCGGACAAAATGGATAAATGAATGAGTTGATTTCTCATATGGTTACTAAAGTCACTTTATTTGTCGAGGAAAATTGAAATGTGACTTTCTGAGATAATAATTATTAGTTGTTTGATCACGTCAGGAATCAACTTTAAGTAACCATTTTCCTATGAAAATGACGTTTCCAGTAAAACACCAACATACAAAATGAATCAGAGGGAAGGGGAGTAATGTTGTTCAAAATAATTTAACCACCACCACAACAGAGTGAAAATAGAGAGAAAATTACACTGCGATCCCATGTCTTTCCAGTTTCCTCATTAGGGAACAGTCTCATATTCAACACTTTCCTGCATCTGCGAAATACAAAAAGGAAAAAATAATTTTGATTCAGAAAATATTTATCCAGTATTTCAAAATAGGAGTACCAATTTTTACTGTCCTCAGTTCACTTACATGTAGTCAGCATCGGAATCGACGTCTGATTCGTGAAGCCCGACGAGAACCAGCAAGCCCGGCCCTATTGTTGATACCATACGCCCCTCCACCTGCAAAAAAATTGCTATTTTGCACTAGGTGAGCAATGAGCACCATTATAAATAGAAGTCAAAAAAAAATAAAATCAAAGATTTGACCTCTACACTGGCTGAAGCAACGCGCTGGACTACGGCCCTCATTTTTGGATCTTCGTCGCCGGCGAGACAAATCAGGTGCGCGATTGTGACTCAATAAGCACGCCCTGGATTTCGTAATTGCTGTTCCTATTCATCGCCCGCCCGCCCTCTTTTTTAATGAAAACAGAAATAAAATTATTTTTTTTGACTTTGACTTTTTTAGTAATCAGTTTTTAAGATCCTCATAATAATTTTAATTTACTCCTATTTGACTTTGATATTAGAACACCCAGTTGTAATTAGGAGGAAAATCAACTTCCCATTAATCTAATTTTTGTTCACATTGTAGTTATATGTATATAGTATACTAAAAAGATAACCGAATATGAACCAAAAACTATTTTTTGTTGTAAAATATTACTACTTTCGTCCTATATTATATGCATATTTTTCTATAAATATTTGTCCCATATTATATGGGCACTTACTAAATTAGAATAGAATTAATTATTTTTTCCCATTTTACCCTACCATTAATTAGTGTATTAATAGTTTTTTCTAACTTCATTTAATGTATATTGATATAAATAAAAGGTAAAATGATAAAGTTCACTAGTGTATTAATGATTTCTTAATAATCGTGTAAAATGAAAAGTGTCCATATAATATGGGATAGACGAAGTAGCAATATAAGAATATTATAAATCAAGAAGTGAAGACAAAAATAATATTGAAAGTAGCATGTAGAGAGTATATTATTTATTCTCCCTTTTGTATGTTTTCACATGGGTGTAAACTATCTTTTTATAGGATATACAAGTTATTCCTTTACAATATTTGACAATCACGTTAACACAAAATTTAAGTAATGTAATAAATGTTTACATTACGTTAGATATTGTGTGAATGAAACATCCACACTTTACATTACATTAGATATTTGTGAATGAAACATCCATATTAGTATTAAATGAATTCGTAACACTCCCCCTTGGATGTTTATAGATAATGTGACTCGTTAAAACCTTATTAGGCAAAATTCAGTGGGGAAAAACTTAGTGAAGGAAAAAGAGTACACATATCTTGTAATATGCTTTAAGTGTTGCCTCATTAAAAACCTCACAAGGAAAACCCAATAGGGCAAAACCTTGGTTAAGGAATAAAGAGTACAACGCATATTATACTCCCCCTGATGAAAACTTTATTTGATATCTTGGAGACGATGCATTCAATCTTATATCTTAGCTTCTCAAATGTTGACGTTGGTAATGCCTTAGTGAATAAATCTGCAAGATTATCTTGAACGAATCTGCTGAACATCTATCTCACCATTTTGTTGAAGATCATGTGTAAAGAAGAACTTAGGTGAAATATGCTTTGTTTGGTGTCTTTTGATATATCCTCCCTTCAGTTGAACTAAGCAAGCAACATTATCTTCATATAATCTTGTTGGAACCTTTGTTTGCATAGAAAGACCACATGATTGTAAAATATGTTGAGTCATTGATCTCAACCATATACACTCTCGGTTGGCTTCATGAATGGCTATTACGTCTGCATGATTTGAAGAAGCAATAACTATTGTTTGCTTTATAAAACGCCATGATATAGTTGTACCTCCATATGTGAATAAATAGTCTGTCTGAGATCGGGCTTTATGTGGGTCAGACAAAAATCCCGCATCTGCATAACTAATAATTTCTGATTTGAATGCATTATAATACAACAATCTCATATCAATTGTTCCTTGAAGATATCTGAATATATTCTTAACACCTTTCCAATGTCTTCTTGTTGGACATGAGCTGAATCTCGTCAATAGACTCACTGCAAAATAAATATCTGATCGTGTGTGGTTGGCAAGGTACATTAGAGCCCCAATAACACTAAAATATGAAGTTTCATCACCAAGAATTTCCTCATCCTTTTCTTGAGGTCGAAATAGATCTTTATTAATATCAAGTGATCTCACAATTATTGTAGTACTCAATGGGTGTGATTTGTCCATGTAGAATTGCTTCAAAACCTTCTGAGTGTATGTTGATTGATGGATAAATATCCCATTAGTCAAATGTTCAATCTGTAGGCCAAGACAAAACTTTGTCTTTCCAAGATCTTTCATTTCAAATTCTTTCTTCAAGCACTCAACAACTTTTGAAAGCTCTTTAGGAGTGCCGACAATGTTCAAGTCATCAACATATACAGATATTATAACAAATTCAGATCCCGACCTTCGTATAAAAATACAAGGACTAATAGGATAATTTTTGTACCCTTTCTTTAGCAAATACTCACTAAGACAATTATACCACATCCGTCCTGATTGTTTTAATCCATATAAGGATTTCTGAAGCTTTATTGAACAAGTTTCTTTTGAATTTTTATATGTTTCAAGCAGTTTGAATGCTTAAGGAATTTTCATAAAAATGTCATGATCTAATGAGCAATATAAATAGGTTGTGATCATATCCATTAGATGGATTTCAAGCTTTTCGTGAACTGACAAATTTATTAAATACCTGAAGGTAATTGTATCTACCACAGGAGAATATGTCTCCTCATAATCAATGTCGGTCTTTGCGAAAATCCTTATGCCACAAGTCATGCTTTATATCTTACGACTTTATCATTTTCATTGCGTTTTTGCACAAAATCTCATTTGTAACCAACTGGCTTGACACCTTCAGGTGTTCGAACAATTGATCCGAAAACTTCACATTTTGCAAGTGAAGCCATAATTCTGTTTGAATTGCTTCCTTCTATTTTGACCAATCATTTATTTGTCTACATTCATTGACAGATCTTGGCTCCAAATTCGCATTTTATTGCATTATTTTAATAGCAACATTATAGGCAAAAATATTATCAACCACAATATTATTTCGGTTCCACCTTTTTCTCATTGAGACATAATTTATTAAGATTTCTTCATTCTCATTATTTTCAGGTACTTGGACCTCCTTGGTGGTATCACCACTTGTTATGTCTTGGGGCTCTTCATGAGCAATTGCCTCCGTATGATCATTTTGATCATTTGTTTCTTTTCTTTTTTGAGAATTTTTATCCTTGGAACCAATTGGTCTTCCACGTTTTAAGTGTGGCCTAGACTCATTTGTCTTGATAAGTTGTCCTACTGGAACATCAACTCAAACTTGAGCATTAACAGCTGGAATATGCGATTTGGTAACTCGTGAAAGGTTAGTAAACGCATCCGGCAGTTGATTTGCAATACTTTGCAAATAAATCAACTTTTAAACTTCTTGCTCACGTTGATTTGTTCGAGAATCTAAATGAGATAATGAAGATGAATTTCAATCTACCTCATTTTTTAATTGTTTATGTTCTCCCCCTAATGTTGGGTATATTTATTCATCAAAATGACAATCAACAAACCTTGCCGTAAATAAATCTCCAGTTCTAGGCTCCAAATATTTTATAATAGAACAAGATTCATACCCAACATATATCCCCAACCTTCTTTGGGGTCCTATCTTTGTGCGTTGTGGTGGAGCAATTGGAACATATATCGCACAACCAAAAACTCTAAGATAGGAAATGTTTGGTTCCTGACCAAAAATCAACTGCAATGAAAAAATATCATGATAATTAGTTGACCTTATGTGCACAAGTGCTGCTGTATGCAAAATAGCATGCCCCATATTGAAACAGGCAACCTTGTCCTTATCAACAATGGTCTAGCTATCAATTGAAGACATTTAATCAATGACTCTGCTACACCATTTTGAGTATGAACATGAGCAACATGATGCTCAATGGACAAGCAATAATCATTAAATGTCTGAGATGTAAACTTACCAACATTATCAAGACGAATTTTCTTTATTGCATAATCTAAAAATTGTGCTCTTAACTTTATTATTTGACCCAATAACCTTACAAAGGCCATATTGCGAGTTGACAATAAGCACACATGTGACTATCTTGTAGATGCGTCTATCAAGACCATATAATATGTAAATGATCCACATGCAGGGTGAATAGGTACACATATATCACCCTGTATCCGTTCCAGAAATGCAGGAGATTCCACCCCAACCTTAGTTGCTGATGGTTTAATAACTAACTTTCCTTAAAAAACAAGCAATACAAGATAATTCATTTGACTTAAAGACATTTTAGTTCTTCAAAATATGCTCATGTGAATTCTCAATTATCCTGTGCATCATATTATAACTGGGATGACCCAATCGGTCATGCCAAATGATAAAATCATTAGAATCAGTAAACCTTTTGTTTACTATGGCATGTGATTCAACTGCACCAATATTTGTATGGTACAACCCAGAAGAAGTGCAGGTGATTTTTCATGCACAATTTTCTTCTCCACATTTATTGTTGTAATATAAAAGTATTCAACCTTTCCTTCATTCACAATCTCAACATGATAGCTATTTTGGCGAGTAACCTTGAAACTTAACAAGTTTCTTTGAAGCTTACTACAATACAATGTATTATCAATTACCGGTATTATTCCTTCGAGTAGTAATAAGACCGCTCTGTCAGAGCCCTTAATCAATTTTATACTATCAGATATTGTATTAATATAGACTTTTTTCATAATCAAATAAGAGAAGTATTTCTTTTCTCTTAGTATCATATGAGTTGTGGCACTGTCCAGGAGACACACATCTCCATTACTTATCTTAGATCCAACAGAAGACTGAAAATTTTATTTATAAAAATACATCATAAGAAGTACGAAAGAAAAACTAACAAAAGAAAAATTAAGTACTTCAACTTTACATAAAACACTTAAACATAACATTATTTATTTTTAATTCAATGATTAATCTTCAGTTTTGATCCCCAAAGAAGTCTCCAGCTTCCAGATGAGCAGTATCATCGAGGCCATAAAAAACATCATCTTTCAATGCCAAATTTACCTCAACATTCTCATTATATTCATGAGAAGGCCCTGTTCGGACATTATCTTTAAGAGTCAAATGTGACTCCATCCGGATATTAGAATTGGAGGCACTACCTTTCTTTCCTTTCCTTTTGAAGAAATTTTGATATAACTTGGTGAAATGCTCATGTGTCCGACATTCATTTTTTCAATGACTTTTCAGGCCACAACGATGACAGTGATCACCTTTGCCCCTTGAAGGATTATTTTGAGAACTCATATTGTTCTCCCTTTTATTATGACCACCTCGACGATTATTATATCGTATCTTGCCCTTTTCACGTCCACGCATATAATCATGGCCCTGATTATTTTGTCTAATTTCATAATGACCTTGTGCTTCTACCGTATTTGTTTTCGGTAATGGAGCAGTTCCAGTGGGACGAGCTTCATGATTTTTCATCAACAGGGCATTATGTTGCTAAACCACCAGAAGGCATGAGATCAATTCAGAGTATTTCTGAAAACTAGGGGTGGGCGTTCGGTTCTTCGGTTCTTCGGTTCAATTTTAGTAAATTTTGGTTCGATTCTTCGCTTTTTCGATTTTGAAAAAGTGTGCACCATTACAGAACCGAAGTTTTTTCAAGTTCGATTCGATTTTATTCGGTGTTTTTAAAATGGTTTTTCGGTGCACACTAATGAAAAATAAAATGAGGACAAAATCAAAATATA
>JBCEWC010008559.1:0-19817 GCA_038996855.1 Solanum aculeatissimum | reverse complement strand
ATTGGTACAAATTCTGTAAGATTAAAGTGTTCAATAGGTACAAGGTTAAGTTAAGGTGTCTAAGTGAAATATGCAAATAACTTTAAGGGGCCACCTATGACTTAAGCCTATTTTTTAATATAATTCTTTCACATGGTATTCACACATCGAACATGCAAAATAAATAAGGGTCTTAGTTTGTAAAATATAAACTCGATTCAATATTCTGCAAACAAACGTACACTCATTTCAAATCAAAATTTTAAATTTGAGCCTCCACTCCAATTGCTAAACTGCCTACTAAAAGGAGAGATATACAGGGTTCCCTATTTTAAAATATAGCAAAATTACCTATAGTGGTATTATATGGTTAATGGATGTAAACAAATGTACAAAGTGTTACTCCTGTAAACTGCTGGTTCTAACTTCCTGAAGGAGAATAACACAATATAACTCCAATTGGAATTTGAATTTGTTACCTTCCTGACATGAGATGGACAAGGCCCTGGTTCTCATAAAATGCACCAATGTTCCAATCTGCAGATGAAGATGATATTGTCATTAAAGCTACTACTATTGACCTCATACTTGGCCTCAATTGTGGATTCTCATGTGTGCAAGCCTTGGCAAGAAGAGCTACCTGACAAGTGAAAGATTATCGCGCCTTAATGTTAATCAATCAATTCATTGTGTATACATAAATCCCAAACTAGTTGAGGTCGACTAACATTACTGCGCTTGAAAAAAATACTTTTCTTACATTCCAGACAGAATCCAGAGGATAATCATCACCAAGTTTTGGATCAATCAATTTGCATATCCCTTCTTTAGGATCAACCTCATTGAGCGCATCCTCAAACTGCAAAAATGTTTTGCCAATAACACTTTAGTTTTAGACTCTTTTAGTGGTTTAGGTTAAATTGGTGTGGAGAAATGATTAAAAAGGTACCAATCCAACAAGCCCCTTTGATTCAGTAGCAATTTCACTAGTCTTGATAATAGCTTGTTTAGCAGATATTAATTCATAAAGCACCACCCCAAATGCATATACATCAATTTTGGGAGAAACATCACCAAACTGACCATACCTGCACACAAGGCAAGCAGGAAAAATGATAATTTGAACTTGTTCAGAGATATAAGACTAAGTACTAATTCCATAGGGAAATAAATTCTTACTCTGGGGCCATGTAACCAAAAGTACCAACGAGACGAGTGTTCATCGAACCACCTTCAACTTCTATCAGTTTTGTGAGTCCAAAGTCAGCAACCTGCAAGGCAAAAGATAATTACCTTCAAATGAATTAGTACACATGGTTTTTGATTTCATAATTCTAGTATTAGGACTCTCATACCTTTGCACGAAAGTTTTTGTCGATCAAAATGTTGGCTGATTTAATGTCACGATGTATGTAAACAGGAACAGTGTGTTCGTGGATGTACTCTAGGCCTCTAGCTGCATCCAGAGCAATTTTCACTCTGGTAGACCATGGCAGAGGTGCCTTACCTGGAACTGAATAGTACAAGATGGATATGGAACTGTGAGAGATTCAAAATTTGGATTCACATGATTTTTTTATTTTTTATTTGAAACGAGGACTGAACTTACCAAAACCGCGCAAGTGTTGGCTTAAGTTTCCATTTTCAATGTATTCGTACACTAAGAACAAGGATCCTTCTATGCAATATCCTATCAAACGTACCTGCCACGGTTTCAACACGTTAAGTATTACCTCATATTCTCTATGACATATGAGGTCAATGAAGCTAATCCTGACTTTCACAATGAAAAGTATCACATTATCCAGCTAAGTGGCTCAGACCACTGAATGGATTGGCATATTGAGTAATGCAAAATCTGGAAAGGAAGCTTTCAATTGAAAAAAGGAAATGCTCACCAAAATCTGGATTGGCATTTTGAAAATTGCATTACAAGTAAGTTAAAAGATCACCGAAGTTTGTTGGTTTAACCAACCATGAATAACATTTTTTACCATGAACTCAGCGCAGTTGCCAGAGATGTTATAATCAAGGAAGAAAAGATAGTATATCAGTATGAGTAACGAATTTACCAAGTTCAAGTGATGAACATGTGTCAAAACTTTCAACTCAGCAAGGAACTCTTTTGTTGCTTGCATATCCATCTTCTTGATAGCAGCTTTCTGCATTTTATTGAGACAAAGGAGATAAGCAGCATGAGTAAGTTTGACTACGGAAAAGAAATGACTGCTGAGTCAAGACAATTATGTGAATGGCGCAAAAGTGAAATAATAAAGCAGCTAGAACTAGGTCGATGATCAATCTGAGTAATTGCTAATCATTTCAATCTAACAAGAGTAACAACGAACCTCGCCTCTCAACTCTCCATAATAAACAGATGCAAAACCACCTTGGCCAATCTTGTAGGCTGTGCTGAAGTTGTCACTGGCATTTGCAAGTTCTTCATATGAAAATTCAACAGATTTGTTAGCAATCCTCGGGACCTCTGGGGAAGCACCCTTATTAAGAAGCCCCCCTTCAGAAGAATTCTCAAAATTTGCATGACCTGTCATTTAGAGAAATTACAAGGTTTATTCCAAGGATGAACAAAAACATTGCTTCCACAGAACAGTTGACATAATTTTATCATTAACCAGGATTGATTGCAGGAAGCTTATATTTTTTCAACTAATGGAAAATGGAGCAATATCTTCAAGTTACTAAGATGATTCTGATTCTGATTCCTCATGCCTAAGTTGAGAGAAATGAGAAGCAAGAAATAACAGTTTGACGGGTAATTAAGCATACATCAGTAGATTCAAAACAATAAAATTACCAGGAACATGCTCATCACTACTACGTTTGTAACGTTCCAAGTGAGGAAATGAATCTTCCTCTGTTTTCCCGCCTCTATTAAAGATGTAATACAGGCAGGCCGCTAAAAGGGCTATTACAAAAACTGCTGCAACCGATATGCCAGCTATTGCTCCACTTGGCACTCCTGTCAAATAACACAGTGTTTAGTAGATACAATCACACTCAGAGCTATTTTGATACCTCAGACTTGATAAGCTGAAAACGATGCCACTGTAGCAGTAAAATTAGGCCAACCTTTTGAGCTGTGAAAAGCAAGAAACAGCAATTAGCTACCAATATTATGGCATTCAAGAAATGATCAGGAGCTCATTGGGGTTGAAGAATACCTTGTAGAAGTCCTTAATGGTGGATAAATTCCATTTTGATCTGCAATACATTTCAGAAATAGCGATTTAAAAGAAAAAACTATAACATCATTCACCATTTGGCATATAGTAACAGATATTCAAGTGACAATCCCAAGCTTCCGACTTATTTGTCATACATGTCAAATCATCCGAAAATTCACTATGATTGTAGTGTGTAAAATTGTTCCTTCCCTTGATAATATACAATTGATCATGGTTCCCTTTTAATGCTTCTACATTGAAACTCATCCGAATTCGATTAATTTTTACCTAAAATATCCAAAGAATATGAGTATAAAAGCCTTGGTAAAGCGATCAATTACCTTTTCCAGGAATGAAAACCAGACCGCTTCCCCTGCTGAAATTTGCTTCAGGATTATAGTCTGCCAACAACTTCTGAGGTAGATTAACATCATTGGCTATTGTAACCAAATTCTCGCCAGGGCGAAGAGGATAAGTTATGAATAGTCCATAATCTTTTGAAACATGACTATTCCCACAAGAGCAGTTGACTACTACATTTACTATTGCATTTGCAGGAACATTGTTAGGATCATAACTGTTTGACTCCTGCAACTTTTCAACTGTTGTAAGGTTCGAACAATAAAGACGGGCGATTCTTGGATAAGTAGTTCTAGTCTTGACCTGGATGCCAAAGTGATGGCCCATGAATTTTCCATCAATACAGTTACATGAGAAGGGAACATTAACTCTGCTTTGGGATTGAATAATATCTGGATTGGTTATCTGAGGATTATAACTAAGAATATCTTTGATGGTGGTTGAAAAAGTATTAGATATAAAAGTGAGGTTTGCACCATTCCATACATAAAATGAAGCTAATGCATCACAATCATCACTACACTGGGATTTAGCCCCCATCCACAAAATGTTTAACACTAGAATGCCTAAAACAAACTCAAAGCTTCTATTTTCTTGAAAAATCATCTGACTTACAAATCTGTACAAGTTGAGAGATGGCTTGAGATTTTTTGAACTCTTTTAGAATCTTGAATGAAAGTTACTGGTGGGGTATTGCTTGTAAGGATGGCAAAGATGCCAATGGATGTATTATGGTTGTAGTGGTTGACAACTTCAATGTACGGCTTTTAAAACATATTTCAACATGGCCTTGTCCAAGAGACAGAAGAGTTAGCTTTGAATTTTGTATTACTTTAAGTGGTAGACAAAGAATTTCAGGGCAAAAAGTTGTCATGGGATTTCCTGGAAAAGCACAATTTATTTTTTAGCAATATCTTTTTGGGTTCCATTAGTTGACCCTTTTAGTCAACACATCACCATTATTGGTTTATTTGCCTCTTATATTCACTTGGCTGTTAGCCATGGATGTCGAAACATGCCAAATCTTTTGGGCCCTGCGACCTCACTATCAAAGTCCTTTTTTCGCGCAGGCTTCAGTAATTTTTGTAGAATTTAAGTTTACATTACTGAAAATATGAAGAATTTTTATACTATCAGTGTTTTTTCCCGATTAAATTAGTATATTATATAATAATTTCTATGATACTACACCATGTGCTTCTTATAAAGACATAATATGCTTGTTCTATAAGTCAACTTAACTAGATGGGCGGTGCAAAAAAGTCATGTACTACATGTCATGATATTCAATCAATCAACTATGGCTCAAATCTAAATTTGTTTGGATCGATTATATAAATTTGCTATATCTCCATCCGGAACAGTTTGTCTGAGCTAAAAGGTAAGGAAAGGAGTTTAATTTTTCATTCCAGAATTAGCTTTGTAAGTAGAATAAAATAATTTATTTTTGCATATATTCAAAAACTACCGAGTCCCCTTAACATAGGAAAGCTTCTGGCTATAACATTTTTGCATTTTTTTTCAAATCCCTTTATTAAAATAAATTTTTTGAGTCCCACATTAATGTTGAACACGTAGCTGAAGAGCATATTTCAATAAATTATATTTTGTAGCTTCCTGATAATATACTCCGTCTCATTTTACGTGACACTCTTTCTTTTTTTATCCGTCCTAAAAAGAATGATTTTAAGCCACACAAATATGTAAGAATGATGTCAAACCACAAGTTTCAAAAGTCTTTCATTTTTTCTTAAATATTGTCAAAGGTACCATATAAAATGAAACGACGAAAGGTATTTATTATTTTTAAAGCGGGTCGTCACCTAACAAATTGACTTGTCCTTTTTCTTGACTAGCTAGGAACCAAACATAAAACGCTCCCATTGATGGAGTTCAATTTTGGTAACGATTAATATAGTAAAAGAGTTGAGACTTTATGGCATCAAAGTCAAGACTGCATCAAAAATGGTATGCCAAGAGATAAAAGAAAGAAGTAAAAAATTATTGAAAGATTACACCTGGATCAAGTATATTAATATTATGAACATTTCAAAGGACTAGGAAGTAGGAACTGATCAATTTTTGTTGCTTGCCCGAGGGGTATAACTCCATTTGGCCTGACTTAATATAAAGTATTAGTACTGCTAATGACTATTCCACAGGTAATTAATGAGTATAAACAAACATATAATGACACAATCATGTCTTTTTCTTCTATATTATGATACTAATAAAAAACGACAAAAACATTATGACCCGACAGACTAACGTGCAAAGGTAGATGACCTACTTATATTACAAGTTACAACTGGAAATCTTGCAAAGAATTATTATACTGGAAAAAATATTTAGATTCAGTCAACGAATGGAAGATGGGTATAAAATTAGGAAATAATGACCAGCAGGTGGGAAAGTAATCTTTAGGAATGATGATGTTATTCAGATAAAATCAGAGAGATTTCTTTAGTTGGTAACCAGGAACCAAATGATTCATTAATTTGGAATTTTGGATCCAAAAACAAGCCACTACCTATGAGTCCATGGTAGACTTAGATTGAAGGTGAGACCGTTTAGCCCTTAGGGTGGGTAGGAGTAATAAAGAAAAGATTGTACAATTGTGATCATGTTCTAATGTTCAAACCTTCCTGATTGAAAAAAATTAACCTTTACAAAACAAAGAAAAAGAATTACAGAAAAGTAAAGATAAAACAAAAAGTTCTAAAAAAAGGTAAACTGCTCACGAGTATATATATAAATATATTAAAACAGATAATAGTTTCAAGCACATGATGAGGTTCATAGTACTTGAGAATGCTTGAATGAACATCTGCTTCTATTGCTACCTTCCTGACATGAGATGGACAAGGCCTTGATTTTCATAAAAGGAGCCAATATCCCAATCCTCAGTTGAGGATGATAGAGTCATTAAAGCTACAACAATGGACCTCATGCTTGGTCTCAACTGAGGATTTTCATGAGTGCAAGCCTTAGCAAGCTGAGCTACCTGCAAATGAAATAACCAACTAATTTACATGAGCAAAAAACGTTTTTCTTTTTTGACAACAATAATGATGAAACTTGACCTTGTAGACTGAATCTAGTGGATAGTCATCTCCGAGTGTGGGATCAACTACTTTGCATAACTCTTCTCTAGGACCAGTCTGGTTAAGAACATCCTCAAACTGCAAAATGAAACAAAATTCTCTTAGTGGTTTAGAGGCTGAAATATTTAGGCAAAACAAGATGGTAACAAGGCGTACCAAGGCAACAAGTCCCTTTGATTCAGTTATAACTTCATTTGTCTTTACGATAGCTTCTTTAGCAGATATTAGCTCATAGAGTACTACTCCAAAAGCATAGACATCAACTTTTGGGGAAACATCACCATACTGAGCATACCTGTTTGCAAGGCCTTTTTAAACAGGAACTACAAAATATAATGAAAAGAAAGTCCTATGCACAAAAAAGTCAGAAATTTTTCCATCGACAACTATCTTACAGGTGAGCCACAGCGCTTAAGATCAGTATTTCCCAGTTGACAGAATATGGCGACATAAGATTGCATAAGTTTCCCTCCCTTAATGTTTCATGTCCGAAAATGACATTTCATTGAACCTTACAACTTATTTCAGATTAGCAACCACGTCTAGATTCTGTTAGCAGCAATATCTTGAAAGATACAATTTTTCTTTGAAAGCAGATTACCCTGTCATTGATCCAGACTTATGGCAAGGCACATTTAATAACTACCCAACTTCCATGCCTTCCTTCAGCTAATGTATATCATGAATCAATCAGGATATGCTAAAACAACTATACACAATGATGTGCCAGACCGGTCAAAAGAGAGGAAAGGAAAAGAAATATGTTTTTCTTTTTTTGCATTTGCATTTGCTTGCTTCTGGGGTGGTTCTAAATATCAGCATAGATATTTTAGCAGACAGAAGCATTTCTGATATCATCATCAGCTCATAGCATAGAGAATCTGGGAAACACAGGTATAAAGTACCACCTAACGCCACATGGGGTCAGATGCTTACTCTGGAGGCATGTAACCGAAAGTACCCACAAGGCGTGTATGGAAAGAGGTACTTCCAACTTCAGTTAGCTTCGTAAGTCCAAAGTCAGCTACCTGCAAATGATAAAGATCTTTCAGGGCTATTATATGCCAACCATTTGATCTTTGGTTTATAAAACACAATTTTCACAACCTTAGCACGAAAGTCTTTGTCAATCAAAATATTAGCAGATTTAATATCGCGGTGGATATATAAAGGCACAGTGTGCTCATGGATGTATTCGAGTCCTCTAGCTGCATCAAGAGCAATTTGCACCCTGGTAGGCCACGACAATGGATTCCGTCCTGAATGTCAAAGGTCGAGATGGATTTATAAGAGTGAAAAAAATGCAGCACCGCTGATTATAGAACATGAGCTACCCAACATTTCACAAAAGTAGTAGAATTTCACTTACCCGATCCACGTAAATGTTCACCAAGGTTTCCATTTTCAATGTATTCATAAACTAAGAATAAAGACCCTTCAACACAATATCCAATTAAGCGTACCTGCAATGGGTTTTAAAGATATAATGTTATCTCATGGTCTCACAATCAGAACAAGTATCGTTTGACCTTTAACATTGGCGGAGAAAGTTCTGTATTGCTGACTTTCAAGGGAATGACAAAGAGATTCGCTGGTTGCAAGAAAGGCAAAGGCATATATGAAATAAATGAACTATAATCTGATCAATGCACATAAGATACACATCGTTTGGTGATTCTGCATTTTGACTAATACAGGATGTGGCACAAGAGCTCAACTAGAATGTTGATTGATAATATCTAGAAATTTTTACGTCTAAAAGGAATTAGACTCATATTTGAACTTCAAACCTCAAACTTGGTGTCGGGCTTTATTTACAGGCCTCAAAGAAAAGAATTCCAATACAAGAAATGCTGATATTCTCAATCTAAGAAGAAGAATTACCAAGTTCAAATGATGAACATGCGTTAAAACTTTCAACTCAGCAAAGAATTCTTTCGATGCTTGCATATCCATTTTCTTAATTGCTGCTCTCTGCATTCAAGTCAGAAGAAAGCCTAAGCTAAAGAAATAGGAAAAGGCAAAAGATACATTATCGTCTAATTTTAAATGTGCTTTATTCAGTTAAATCGCTGAATGTCCTCATGTTTCATTCAGTGGCTAAACCTAAGATTAGCAGCCTCTATGACCTATTTATATGCTGCTCTGGTTACTTAAGTTGCTACCAGCCAATAGCAGGATTATTTAAGTGTTTGTTTCAAATACGATGACAAGAATATCCACAAACCTCGCCTTTTAACAGTCCATAAAAGACTAATCCAAAGCCACCTTGACCAATCTTATTTTCCATGCTGAAGTTATTTGTAGCTTTTGCAAGTTCCTCATATGAAAATTCCACTGATTTATCCACAGTGATCCCTGTCGGCCTCGGAGAAATAACACCAAATGAAGAACCGGATTCTGTAATTTTCTCCAAATTTTGAGGACCTGATGCATTAAGGATTTCATTAAACCATACTGAATTCCGGGCTTTGAAGACAGTGCTTCATCAATTGTTATTATTATGATTTGGTAGGCACATTCAGCTTAACTATAAACGCTTTCAGAAAAGTATGCAGGGGAAACATAATTAAGGCTTATTTTACAGTGAACATGGTGAGTACTCATGGAACAAAACGAGAGGAACAAGAAACTAGAAACAACAGAAACTCATGCTGCATCACTAGTTATGGCAATTTTGTCGGACTCAATCTACTTCAAGAAGAAACTATTATCTTTTCATTGGGGAAAGGATACAACACAAAATAAACTACTCACGAAAGTTCTCATTGAAGTGTTCATCAAATGACCCTTGGAGAAACGATTGCTCCTCTATTTTCTTGCTCCTATAAAATACGAAATAAAGACAAGCTGCAAAGAAGGTTGCCCCAACAACTACTGCCACTGTTATACCAGCAATTGCTCCACGTGAAAGTCCTGGCGAATGACATCATTTAGTGAGCGATGGTAATACCATAACAATTGTCCTGCTTCACATTTGAACTTATTAAGTTGGGTATACACATCAGAGCAGAAAACAAAATAGAGTCAACCTCTTGACCTGAAAAACAAAGCCAGTGAGAATCATATTAAGTAACTATCATAGACAGGAAAAAAAAAACTGAGCAGAAATCAAATGACTGTTAAGTTTGGACCAATACCTTGTCTTCAACGGTGGAAAATTTCCCCCTTCATCTGCAATGACAATTTGAAGGAAAAAGGGTAAGAAACGAATATACTAGTCGTCGGTACTCTGCTCTCAACCTCGACTCAGAATTCAGATTCATTCATTTTCACGAAAAATATACAAAAATATGTTCCTTCGTACCAAATGCAACCTAAAAGAAGAGAAAGAATAAGAAAAAAGAATCTTGTGGATTGGATATTAATCTATTTTCACCTAACACATTTTGACTAGCCTATATCTGACTCAATCCGCCATTATCCACCTAGCTATATATATGAAGATATACACCAACCACCAAATGATGCATTGTGCATGAGGTTGCTTCTTCCTTAACCAGAGATCTCAGATTCAAGCATGGAATGAAAAAATCGTTGGAAGGGAGTTTCTCCTAAATGGGATCCATGCGGTACGAATTTGGATATACTCGAGAGCTCCAGTGTAAGTACCGGACACCATGTGGAAAAAAAAAATGTACACCTTATGTGACTTCTAGTCTTCTACTTGTGTTGGTCCAACTTCAAATAATAACGTTCAAGGTATTGATTAATTCCAGCTCATATATAAACAACAAAACACTCATCACTAACCTCTTGCCGGTACAAACACTATTCCCGACCCGGAACCAAAATCCAAACCCGGATTGAACTTCTCCAGCAACTCAGCAGGCACACCCGACCCCACGGCCACCGTGGATAAGTTCTCTCCACTACGAAGAGGGTACGTGGCAAACAACCCATAATCATGGGACACTTGTCCGTCGCCACAAGAGCAATTCACTGTGACGTTGATCATGGCATAATCTGGTATGTTGATCGGGTCATAATTGTTGACCCGTTTGAGCCAGTACTCCGTTGTAAGGTTTGCAAAGGCCATAGTGGCAACTCTTTTGTACGTGTCACCAAACACAGTTTTGTACTCAAAAGTATGTCCCAAAAAATCACCATTTAAGCAATCACAAGAAAATGGGACGTTAAGCCTTGTATCACTGTTAATACTATCTTGATTTGTAATTTCAGGATTGTATTTGAGAATAACTGGAATTGTTACGTTGAATATTTGACTGACATAAGTTAAATTAGCTCCTGGCCAAATATGGTAGGAGGCTATAGCCATGTCACAACCATTTCCACATGACTTGACTTCACCGTTCAAAATGAAGAGGAAAAAACTAATAAGGTAAATAGTTTTTGCTTTGATATTCATTATTATGAGAGGATTAAAGGAGATAGAAGAAAAGGGAGTACGTAGTTATAGAATAATATGCCATATGATATAACAAAAGTTGCCGTCTTCAAATAAATATTATTATCTCGTTTTGTTCATTTGCCATTTTGCTTCATCATAGCACTTGATTCTTATAGTAACAGTAGTGTATAAAATATCCAATTGCAAACTCTCTGTCACCATATTCGATTTTGGATTCTTGGAATGTGAAAATATGCGTCCTGACAGGATGTACGTATGAATTTTTATTATTGGTGCGGTCAAGCAGACAGTGAAAATGACCCCTCTTTTTTTCTATTTTTTTTCTTATTCTTCTGTATTTATTGTTGTCCATATATACAGATAAGCATACTGCATACACATGAGTGGTAGCTTCAGAAGTTAAAAGTTAGAACCATGGATAGAATGGATAGAGGTGGCAAAATTAAGTTCAATCCGTCCAATTCGTCTAACTCGTATTAGTTTAATCTATTTCAATCCAATCCGTTTCAATTCATTTAAAATTGGGTTGATATGCAATCCAAATTGACTAGAGAGATCTTTTTAAAATATTTTTTAAAATTTGATATATTCTATATAACTATAATAAAGAAAAATATAATTTCATTAAGTACTAAAATATTGAAAAAGAACAAATAAAATAAGTAAAATTTAGAAAAATCGGGTAGGGTTGGGTCTTGACCCTCTCTATAATCCGTTACTCAACCCGTTTTGACCCAATCCATTTCGACCCAAGCAAATTTGAGTTGGATTGGGTCTTGACCGATTCTAACCCGCTCAAATTTGACCCAACCCATCCAATCGTCATCCCTAGCAATGGATTTTGAAGTTAAAATAATGGATTTTGAAATACATGTTTAAATCTTTTCATATTTATGTTTGCATATTTTATCCGGAAAACACTAGATTTGACTCAACTCATTCTCGATTCCTCCCTCATGATAGAAGGTTTCTCTTAATTTAAGGCAATTCAATGATTTATAGAAGAAAACTAGTACTTATTTAAGTGCACAATACAATTTTAAACGAGAAAATTTTAATAAAACTCGTTGGACCATCTAAGTTGCAACTCTTCCCCTACGAGTTATGCTCCCTTGGACCAACAACCCAAAAAGACATAAAACCTCAACTGTACTTTGACTTACAGTCAGTATAATAGCTTTAGAATTAATTTTATCATATGTTTATTTGTGGTATTAGATAATCTCAAATTTACTTTGTCTTGCCATTTATACAAAAATAACAAAATTATTATCTCATACAAAAAATAAATAAAATAATTTCATAAAATATCTCACCTCATCTTACAATAAATTTCAGTTTATTAACATGAGAAGAATATGGATTGTGCATTGGATAGAGTGGGATCCACAATTCCTCTGTGTAGGAGAACAAACAAAACATTTACTAGTACTACTAGTTTTCCTTTCCTTTTTGCAGGGAGATATTTATGCAAAGGATCAGAGATATTTCTCTCTTTTTTTCCTTATTTTTTAGGATTTTCTTCATCAGGATTCAGGACCATTGGTTATTGAAAATCAACTCATCATTCAACATAATTTTAATACCCTCTGCTTAGTTACCAATCAAAACAATCAAGCCCAGTTAATATCAATGGAATACTCAACAGCAATTGTATTTTCCCAGCTCTCCTTATTCCCTTCAACACTTCAAACAAAAAACAGAGCTTATTTGTTCAAGCCATGGAAACAGAGAACTTCTCAATCGACTCGTTTCCACTGTCACAAGATGTATGTCCCTGGTGCGTAATCACAAGTACCTTTTCTTCTACAATTTATAGATTTAAGCTTTTCTTTTGGTGTTTGGTTAACTTGTTAACACCATAGGCTAATCCAGGATTAAAACTCTATGAATTCAAAATTCTTACCATCGAAGTCATTGTATTTTTAAAATTATGGGTTCATACTTTTTATGGATTTCCATCTATACCCAGTCGAAAGTAATGGATTTAGTCATTCAGATGAACCCAGTGCTGCAAGGCTGCATCATCCTCCTCGATATAATCTCATGTACTTATTGCCTTCTATCAACACGAATATTCAACATTGCTCTGCTCACTTTAGGCAAATAGGGAAAAAATCACGTAGTAGTATTTTTGTTTCTGCGGATATTTGAATTATAATTTCCTATGGTTTGGTTCATTTTATTGAACAGTATAACAGGCCATTGGAGCTCAGGTTTAAGCTTTTATCTTTAGAACATAAGATATATGTTTGACTTAATGCAGGATTTGGGACATCACCAGAATCCACAGCAGCCCAACATCTACACCACTTTTTCAATTTTATTGCTGTTAAAATTGTTGCTGCACAGCTTCAGGTTCATTTTCTCCTACTTAATTAGCAATTAGCAATGTACATATTGAAATTTTCTCTGTCAGATCACTTGAAGGATAACGACAGATAAGTATCCATAAAATGTGAGATTCGTAACCTGAAAAATAAGTCAACTTACCTGCTAAAGAGGTTTAAATGCACTAATACTTAAAAATTATTTACATTGATTGACAGGTATATAAGTGCTAAATCTTCTTAAAATTAGTTATTAACCATAATTTCACATAGCAGAGCTACAATCCTGAGGCGTATGAGGAGCTGAGGGAGTTTCTGGATAAACACTCACTGAATGATGGGGATAAGTTTTGCGCGGATTTGATGAGGGAATCTCCAAGACATAAGAATCTAGGTACGTGCACAATTTTCCAAATTTACTTGCAAGTATTTAAGAATCCTGGTTATGCAATTCAAGAATTGTACATGTACTTTATCAACTTTAGCACAACTGTGATATCATGTTGAATTGTGTGTATGTTGTCTAAAAGAGTAAGTTGTTAGATATGGTACACTTGTGTTTACTTAAATTATATCTTCAACAAAGTTGTGACTTTTCTGATAATGTTTACTTGAATATGTGGGAACATTCATTGGCTTCTTCATCCAGCTTTGCGCATTTTAGAGGTTGGCTTACTTTCTAGCTTTTTCTCTTTTCCCTTATTCATTATATCAATTTATGAAAATCAGACTGAATTAGATATATTTTCATAAAGGTTCGATCAGCATACTGTAAGGACGACTTTGAGTGGGATAACTTGAAGCGCCTAGCTTCAAAGGTAAATTAAATGATATTTTTCGTAATCTGTTGCATGTACGATTACTTGTCTATTTTCAAAGTTGCTAAGTACATTGATATTGGTTATCTACTTATCTTTAAAAATATATATTTT
This sequence comes from Solanum aculeatissimum, assembly GCA_038996855.1. Lineage (NCBI taxonomy): Eukaryota > Viridiplantae > Streptophyta > Magnoliopsida > Solanales > Solanaceae > Solanum > Solanum aculeatissimum. Next base: position 5,555 of record JBCEWC010008559.1, on the reverse strand, counting down.
CGATGTATCGATGTGATTTTGCAGATGGTGGATGATTCTAATAAAAAGCTTATGACGGATTATATCGTGGATACTAGCTGCATTGCAGATGGAAAACAGATATGCAACTAGACAAACTCCTTAAAATTATTGATCATGGTGTATTTAAAAGACACATTTCTAAGGTTTAACATTATATTACCCAAAATGAGGTGAATCAAAACCAGACGATTTTGCTTGATATTCTAGTACATATTGTAAGTTTTAATCAAACTGAAAATATACTAATAAATTTGTTATAGCTTACACTACTCTAATATAGTACTTAGTCAATATGTGTTGTTTTTCCATTTAGCTGCAAAGTTCAGCCAAGTATGAGCAAATATGTGTAATCTTCTCTATTTTGTACAACTATATTTCTATCTGTGAATGTGAAAAAGAATGTGTATACTGTATATCAACAGGATTTGGAGATGGACAAAATTATACATATACTAATTCATGAGGTTGAGTCGAATATAGGTGGGTCGAAATGAGTCAGATGAAAACGGATAGAATATTTGACCCTACACTATGTTATTCATGACAATCAAGAAAGAAACTGGAAGATTTTTCAGAAACCAAGTGTAAAGCCTGAGTTTGTCATCCCACAAATACAAAAAGGAAAAGGTCATTGAAAAAAGATCTTAAATGTCAGAATTTTATTTTTATTTCGTAACAATATAATCAGATGTTTGATTTTGTATTGAGTATTGAAATCTAGTGATTGGAGGTATCCTTCTCTTTCCTCAATATGTCTTTTTTTTTTTATATTTAGGTAGACTTTCACATACTCTTGACTTGTTTCATTTATAGTTTTCTAATTTGACCCAAGTTAGTTTTTACGTAGACTTTCACGGGCCACGGCTTGACTTATTTCATTTATGGTTTTCATGTATATTGATTTTGCAGCTTTGTTAATTTATATTGGTATATCAGGTTATAAAATGAGTGTCTTATATTAAATTTCATTCATTATCTTATATATATATAAAAGAACATTGGCAGCCCGCCTACGTGGCAGTCCTCATTGATCAGGATTTGTTTTTGACTTTTATCATGAGTTTTTTATTTTATTTAATTACTCACAATACTAATAGGGCTCTTAGCTCACTCAACTGCACCGCTTCGCAGCTTCGGAAGGGACGCTTCTTTTACACAGGAAACATCCATCTATATGCTCAAACATTAACGCAAGTGAAGACATCACTATCTTACTTTGATTTGGTTCCAAAAAATGGTGCTTTGAAAGATTCAAAGTTAATTCTTCTGTGACGCATTTTTCATTGTGTATAAAAGTAATATAAATTATGGATGCACAATATATGATTACTATTTCCGGTAAGAAGTTCCAATTTTATTAATAAGGAAATCCTTTTCCTTTTTCTACTAATGCGTCTCTTCTTCTTAGCGTCTCTTTTCTACCTTTTTGTCTCCTATATCCTACACATCGTTGTATCCCTCCCTCTCAACGTCTACTGCCCCTTTCTTTCTCTTTCTCCAGAGGTAAATATCCCTCTACTTCTCTTCCATTTCTCGTTTTTTGGAGTTAAATTTCCTTTTGAGATTCAAGACTATCACATAGAATTCTACATCAGACATGTAGGTTTTCTTTCAGTGATTTTTTTGTTTCTTTACACTTTTGCTTAGTGTTTTGTGTAATTTTCTAGACGGATTCATTCCTGATTAACGACTTTTCCATGTTCTTTCATGTTTGCTTACTTCTGTGTAATTTGATAGACGTTTTTGTTTCTGTTCTTAATGAATTTAAGCAATTACATTCTTGTGGCTATTTTTCTGCCCCATTTGTTGGAAATGTCAACATAAAAAACAGAACGCCCCTGTAGTTTTCGTTAGACCTTCACTGGTGTGCCTACTAATTGAATGTTACAATGGTTGGACAACATACCATGAAGATAATTGCAACTTGGACAGTGGAAGCACCAGAAAAAGTGTATTCAAAAGAGAAACAACTTACAACATCAGATCGTGCTTTTTTAATCGTCATTGCCTGTCAATTTTCACTTGATCTATTGCTTCTAGCGACCTACTGCCCTACTAGCAAGACCGGCACCGACTGATTGAACACTATCCCAATCTCTAGAAAGAGTACCAGCGCTATATTGGTATTGCTTACCGAAGCACTCCTTTAGTTTTACAGATTAGATGATGCTGAAACACTACAATTCCCTCTGTTTCAGATGTGGACTTTCACTTACAAAATCAGATCGTGAATTTTTTATCGTCGGTGGAGAGAGTATATTCTTATTAGTTAGAGTATATGCATCTCTGCAATGTCGATTTTCCTGTATCTCTCTTGCAAGCACCAACTTTGGTAATATTGTCTCTTTCATGGTTTCACAAACAGACAGTTTGCTTGGAAGATACCAAGTCAAATCAGAATTCTGTGGATGGATGTAAAACTGTTGGCAAAAGAATTCTCTGTTAGATTCCTGGATTGACTTGACCCTGCTTCGTTATCTGATGTGCACATAATCTTCTTAGCCTATGAATGTAAACCGAGTAATGTTGTGCGAAGGAAATAAGGTAAACACTTATTTTTACTATCAGTTTATTAACTTGCACTGGTGATTTTCTTCCTCTTCCTTTGTTCTTGCTTGATCAGTTTGTATCGACGTGCAGTGATTTTGATCAATTGACATGTAACAAGAAATACATGTGTACATTTATGCTCTCTTTGTATTAATTATTTCTGAGAGGCGCAAAGGCAGGTCGGGTTAAGGGGAAAGAGAAGGGAAAAATTGTTGTATAAAGTAATTAGTTTACAATAAATATAATCATGTTTTATTTACATTAAAAAATAGCCAGCTTTTTCGTTCCTTTTTAACAGTTTATGCTTCTTCTCATTTACGGCATACTCTTCCTTTCATATTGAATCAAGCAGAGGACTATTCGTTTCTGTTGGTTATGGTAGGGGGTGCTACACTAGAAAACATGGGAGTCGCATTGTTGTGTTCTTTTTTATTGTTTTCTGCCTTATTACCCCTGGCACACAGCTACTACTGTTGTGGATTGCCAGCATTGTTCTGCCTATATACATATACATTATATGTCAAAGGGAGTTTGCACTCCCGTGGCTTTGTACTGGATTAAAAGAGAATCAATTATACCGTAGTCATAATTTCTTTTTCTTTGCAGCTATCAAGACTTTGTTAAAAAAAAGTCACAATTTTTCAATGTGAAAAATTATCAGCTTTAAATATAATATAATAAAATAAATATAATATAAAATATATACTAAATTGATTTTTAAGTTGGAGGTATTTTAGTAACTTCTATAGAAAAGACACAACCCTTAAAAAAAGTCACAAGTCTTAGGAAAAGGCACAACCCTCGGGAAATGTCAAAATCCTTCGAAAAAGTCACAAATCTTCGCAAAAGTCACAGCTCCTTGGAAAAGTCACAACCTTTTGAAAAAGTCACAATCATTCAATGTGAAAACTTATCTGTTTTCAATATAATACAATTAAATAAATATAATATACAAAATAAAAAATATACTAAATTGATTTTTTAGTTGGGGGTCTTATAGTAATTGAACGTTCAGTTAGGGAGTTCATTCTTTTAAGATAGATTATATTATATATATATATAGTCATAACCTTTCGAAATAGTAACAACTCCGAAAAAGTCGTAACTCCTTGAAAAAGTGGCAATCCTGCGATATGACTACTTATTTGCTTTCAATATAATATAATATAATTAAATAAATATAATATAAAATATAAAAAATATACTAAATTGATTTTTAAGTTGGAGGTATTATAGTAATTTAACATTCATGTTAGGGAGTTCAAGCACCATTGAAAAATCAATTATATCGAGAAATAATGTTATAACCCAAAAATATAATTGAAGATAACTAGGACTTTAACAATACTACATTAATAAAAGTTCTTGAGATAAATTTATAGTGCTAAATTTTTGTATATAGAAAGAACTTAATAACTTTAGAATATTTTATTATTTTTTATATTAAGATATATAAACTTAATTAAATTATTTATAATCGCACGTAGCGCGGCTAGTTTTTTAATAAAAAAATAAGAATTTAGAAAATAAAAAAATCAAAATAAGAAAATGAGGGTGCAAAAAAATAATCAAATACAATTAGACAGATATATAGAATAATCAAAATCAAGATTTCAGATACAGTAATGACAGGTGAAAATTCTAAATAAAATGAACTATTTATAGATACAGTAATGACAAATAAAATTTTTAAACAAAATGAATTATTTATGAAATTAAATTTGAATACTGAATATCTGTGAAAATACCATATATGTTGAATAAGCTGTGAAGATACAAAATGTGTTGAGGTAGATAACATATAAGTTATGATTTTTAAAAGCAAAGGAAGAGGAATTGAAAAAAGAAATTTGTAGTCTCTATCTTAGAAGAGAGCAACTAATTGATGCAAGAAATGAAGAAATTATGCGATGAAATCTCAAAATTATAGAATTCTAAATACATTAGAGAACAACTAATTGATGCAAGGAATGAAGAAAATTTGGAGAAGTTATATAATTCTAAATACACTGGAGAAGTTATAATTCTAAATACACTGGAGAAGTTATAATTCTAAATACTTATTCATAAAATGTGGAGAAGATTTTAATTTATCCGGATTAGAGTTTTCTAATAATGATTTCCAACAAAAAATAAAAAAATAAATAGTTGAAAGTTCATAAAAATAAAAATAAAGAGGAAAAAGAAATATCAGAAGATTAAAAACAGATAAAGATAAATTTATTATTCTAACTATGGTTGGAACTTTGATTAGATTGTTAAATCTCAACCATTATTTTTTAATCATATGTTATGTGGTTCATCCAAGTAATAATTTGGGAAAAATGAGAGGGCTCTCATTCTTTGTTTTTAGTGTAGTATTTCCAAAAAGATATAAAACCTTTGAATAACACTATTATTATTTATAACAATAAAAAATACTTTTAGTTAATAAGAAGTTAGCCAATTGTTTGCAATATATTATCTTGAATATTGTTATAAAAACTTTATTTATCAATATAAAGATTTTGAGTTGTTTAATTTAAATTATTTATGTAAAAAAGTAGATAGCTTTTCTTTCCTTTTTTATATAAATTTTGTACTTTTTTACAATCTTGATATATGTAGAGGGGGAATTAACCTTTTTATATGTTATACTTGGTCCGTCTCAATTTGTTTTGCTTTCTGAAATGCAAATTATATGAACTTTGAGTTGTTCATCAAAGCTTGAGTCGTGCAATTCAACATCTTCGATAGAAAAGCAGCGGCGATTCAGTAGTGTTAGAAAAAGGCAAGTATTTTAGGCCTCCAAATTTGAAGGGCTTCAATTTTTATTTTAATAATAATATGTTATAGGTTTTTTTTAGAAAAAATACTAAGTAAGTGATAACGTTCAAACATACTCCTTTTACAGAATATGGACGATCATTAGCAGTCTATTTACCCAACTTAGAGTCGGGGTCGATCCCACAGGGAATAGGTTGAAACAACTCTACTAGTTATCC
>JBCEWC010008558.1:0-19818 GCA_038996855.1 Solanum aculeatissimum | reverse complement strand
AGTTTAATATAGTATCTATAAATAGGGTCTCAATGTAATAATGTAAACACAATTCAATAATATTTTCTCCTATATTTTTCACAGCAACCAAACTCAATGAGAGGTAGATGATCATCCCAATTTTCTTTGAATGCCAACACACAAGCCCTCAAAATATCCTCAAAGATTTGAATTGCTTTCTCGGCTTGTCCATCGGATAGAGGAAGAAATTCGGTGCTCAACTTGGCCTTAGTACCAAGTTTCTTTTGAAAGGAATTCCAAAAATGAGAAGTAAATTGAGTACTACGATCTGATATGATAGACCTTGGCACACCATGCAAACTCACCAACTTCCGAATATACACCTTAGCATACTGCTCGGCACTATAAGTAGTCTTGACCTGTAAGAAATGAGCTGACTTAGTCATTCTATCAACTACAACCCATATTTAATCAAATTGCCTATGAGTATGGGGTAACCCAACCACAAAGTCCATGTTCACATCTTCCCACATCCAAGTAGGAATTTCAATATCTCGGGTCAAACCACTGGGCCTTTGATATTCCACTTTCAATTGTTGGCAATAAGGACATTCCGACTGAAATTTATCTATGTCCTTCTTCATACCATGCCACCAATACAACTCTCTCAAGTCTCGGTGCATCTTGGTAGATCCCGTTTGAATTGAGGATTGAGAATTATGAGCCTCTCTAAAGATAATCTCCTTTAAGCCATCTATATCCGGAACACACAAACAGTCTTGGTACCGTAGTACACCATCTCCCCCTTGAGAGAAAACCTCAATCTTTCCATCGGCAACCAAATTCTTCATCTCTACTAAGAAAGGATCTAAGTCTTGTTTCGTTTTAACATCAACCACTAAGGAACACTCGGACTCACCTTGAACACGAATTCCACCATTGTCGGATTCAGCCAACCTTACACCCAACCTATACAATCGGTGCACATCTTTCACTATCTCCTTCTTCCCCTCTTCTACATGAGTCACACTTCCCATAGAATTCCTACTAAGGGCACCCATCACAACATTAGCTTTGTCGGGGTGATAAAGAACACTCATATTATAGTCTTTGAGGAGTTCCAACTATCTCCTTTGCTTTAAATTGAGATCTCTTTGGGTGAACACATATTTCAAGATCTTATGATTGGTGAAGACATCCACATGAACCCCATATAAATAATGTCGCCAAATTTTCATGGAAAATACCACCGCTGCCAACTCAAGATCAGGGGTTGATAATTTTGTTCATGCACCTTTAATTTCTGGGAAATATATGCTATCATGTTACCATGTTTCATAAGAACACAACCCAAGCCAATATGCGACACATCACAATATACCACAAACCCATCTAACCCATTAGGCAAAGTCAAAATCAGGATCGATGTAAGTCGATTCTTCAATGTTTAGAAAATTTTCTCACATTCATTTGACCATACAAATTTAGCCTTCTTTTTAGTCAACTTGGTCAACGGAGATGCTGTAGAGGAAAACTCTTCAACAAACCTTCTATAATAATCGGCCAAACCAAGGAAGCTTCGAATATCCGAAGGAGTCAATGGTCTAGGCTTATCCTTCACCGCTTCAGTTTTCTTAGGATCAACTTTAATGCCATCACTGGATACCACATGACCGAGGAAAGAAACTTCTCCCAACCAAAATTCACATTTGCTAAATTTGGCATACAATTGCTTCTCTCTTAAAGTTTAAATAACCAATCTTAAATGATACCTATGCTCTTGCTCACTATCAGAGTAAATGAAAATGTCATCAATGAAAACTACCACGAAATTGTCAAGGAACAGTTTGAATACCCGATTCATAAGGTCCATAAACACCATCTGAGCATTAGTTAACCCAAATGACATTACCACAAATTCAAAGTGACCACAACGAGTCTGAAAGGCCGCCTTGGGAATGTCATACTCCCTTACTTTGAATTGGTGGTAACCAAAACGAAGATCTATTTTTGAAACAATGAGTAGCTCCTTAGAGTTGGTCATACAAATCATCAATTCTAGACAACGGGTATCTATTCTGAATGGTCACCTTGTTCAATTGCTGATAATTAATACACATTCGGAGGAACCCATCCTTCTTTCTCACAAACAACACGGGAGCATCCCAAGGTGAAATACTCGGCCTAATATAACCCTTTTCTAGCATGTCTTTCAATTGATGCTTCAACTCTTTCAATTCTGCTGGGGGCCATACGATAAGAAGGAATAGAGATAGGTTGACTATCCGAAGGGAGATCTATGTTATAATCTATTTCTCTATCGGAAGGAATACCGGGCAAGTCCTCAGGAAACACATCGGAAAACTCATTAACCACCGGAACTGATTCAAGCTTAGGTAACTCACCCTCGACATCTCTAACCCCCACAATGATAAATGCACCCCTTACAAATCATCTTCCGAGCATTGATGTAGGAAATAAACCGACCTTTAACCACGAAATCCTTACCCTTCCATTCCAACACTGGTTCGTTAGGAACTTGAAATCTAACTTGCCTAGTTCTACAATCAATCGAGACATACGATACATGCAACCAATCAATCCCAAGAATAACATCAAAATCATACATATCAAGTTCTACAAGGTCACCGAGGAACACTTTATGCAATACAGACACAGGACAACCCTGATACACTTTCTGGGAAACATAGACTCATCCACAGGAGTATACACCGAATAAGGTTCCCTTAGAATTTCGGGACTCAAACCAAATTTAACATCCAATAGAGGAGTCACAAAAGATAAATTTACACCCGGATCAAGTAAAGTATAAACATCAAAATCAAAGACTTTTAACATACTAGTTACGATGTTCGGAGCTTCTTTCCACCTCTTGTCCGGCATGAAGAACATAGAATCGGTTGTTCCTTGGAGCACCACCAACCAGAGCTTTCGGTGGCCCTTGACCACCGGGAGCCACTTGATCTTTCTTTGCACCCCTTGGACATTCATAGATTTTGTGATCCAAACATCCACATCCAAAGCAAGCACCCCAAGCCTTTCTACAATCACCCGAATGATGCTTCCTACATTGACCACAAAGAGGAATTTAGGGACCACCCCCGACTTGTGTCTTAGGAGGAAGCACTCTCAGATTATAAACCCTCATGTTAGAACCTTGGCGTTGATGGAATCGGCCAAAACCACCACCACCACTCTTAGAGTTGGAGAACCCACCATAAATTTGGGCCCTCTTAGCTTCATTAACCCTTCTCTCCTTAAGCTTTTCACCTTCAATTTGCTCGGCATAAGTCATGAGCCAAGAGATGTCCATGTCACGGATGAGCATAGCGGTCCGACACTCCTTCACCACCAAGTCTGAAACACCCAAAATAAACTCGTGCATTCCTGTACGGGGATCGGATACAAGCATTGGAGCATACATGGGGAGCTTGGTAAATTTGAGAGAATAGTCCCTCACGGTCATATCACCTTGTCAAAGATTGATGAACTCGGTCATTTTGGCTTCCCTAAGGTCAAGAAGAAAGAAACTATTAAGGAAAGACATTTGGAACTCTTCCCATCCAACTTTGAAATCCGCAACCCATTCAACCAATAATTGACCATACCACACTTGGGCCACATCTTTCAATTGATATGCGGCCAACTCGACTTTCTATTTCTATCTCACTCCCATGATAGTCAAAACCTTAGTGAGTTCATCAATGGAACTCTTGAGCATATTTATCCACTTTTAAACCATAGAACTTTAGAGGGTTCATACGGGTGAAATCTCTCACCTTAGAATTCGGAGTACCGATATTCATAGGATTGATCGGCCGGGCTTGGTTAGCCACAACATGGGATAGCATGGAAACCACATTTCTAAACTCAGCATGAGACACCTGTTCCTGTATCGGTGTCCGAAGGGCTTGTTCCTCAAATTTAGGTGCATGACTGGGGAAGGGAGCTCTTCTGGGAGGATTGTTCTAAAAGAGCGACAAGAACCAAGAGTTTAGGAAATCTTATAAATAGTACAAGGCACAACACAAGGGATAATGAAGTGACAAGTTCCTAAAATGTCATCATAGCCTCTTACTCATAGGTATGGCACACATCATACCCATGAACAAGACTCTAAGTGACACGACATGTTGGACTCCGAGGATTATTTACAAACCTAGGGCTCTGATACCATCTTTTTCATGACCCAAAAGTGGGGCCTAGATGTGACACCGCGAAGGAGAACCTGAAGGTCCTCGATCAATCCATCATAGCATCATCACACACATCATCAGTTCGGAAGCGAATAAAATAAATATATAAAACATAATTATAGGAGAAATGGGGCTTTAGACTCAAGCTATGGGGATGTTGCCGGTAATGGGATGAGCATGAATCACATAGTACATAGAAAGTATTTCTAAGGGGCGGGTAAGTAGGACTCAAGCTGTGGGGGCATTCCGGGTCAGGGGACTTTCGACATAAGCACATTCCCAACATTCATAATACCATAACATGATCATAAGCATGATCAAAACATCATTTCCATAACATGATCCCAATAGTCATAATATGCCATATTAAACATAATACAACGTGGAAGAGTCTAACATGTCCAATATTTCCTCTACATATGATAGAGCGGGGCCACAACATAATCTGAGCTCTCCCTCAAGTCATAAAGAAATAAAAATAAAGACGATACAAGGAAGAGGAAAGTAGATATTGCCCTTGAACAAAGGGCTCACCAAAAGCAAGTAGCTTCCAATGAGATCACTCGTCATTTAAAGGTAGATAGAGGTCGTCGCCGTTCTCTACATGGTTAGAAAATATAGACAAGAGTATAGGTTTGCACAATAAAGCACTAAGTATGCGGGTATGCAATGTGTGCACATGAACCTATATTAACCTACATGGAAATGGCACATACATAAAAGAGAATATAAGAAAGACCAATATATCAATATGTCATGATGATCATGATACATGAAATGTAATAATGCTTATAGTATAAAGGGGATGGAACCATAATCAACATCCAAACTCATGTGAGCTACAACAGAAACTTGTCCAATGAATCCTTCCATTGGATCAGAGAAGATTACTTGCCAAAAACAATCTACACCACACCTTACGGGCCTCCCATTTCAGTGTGATGTCCACCTTTCTTACGGGTCTACCATTTCGGAAGGATTTACATAACATAGCATATCATATCAAAGCATACCTTACGGGCCTTCCATTTAGGTAGAAACTTATGGTGGCACATAGTTTCGGGAAAGGAGTGGGACCCTTGGAGATAGCCCACTTACTACCCCAATCCTTCTCTCTACTAAGTCATCATCCCACAAGAATACGTATATATATACATGCATTTAAAATGGAAAACTTGACACATGAACGTCAAATCATGCATACTTGGGCTTAGGAGCCAAATCACTTTCATTACTCTTATGCATACTTAAAAAAAGTCAAAAACATTTCACAATCATGCTTCATGGTCTAAAAAGCCAAACAAACCTTCATGTCAAACTTCATGCACAAGAGTAGATCCATACTTGTCATATCATATTGGTGTAAGCACCCATGTTACTTAAAGAGCCATATCATAGACTTAGTGTGATCACAACTTAGTCATAACCCATACTTGATCAAAATCATAGTAATAAACATATTTAGGACTTAGCCCACATCAAAATATCCATGATACTACATGAAATGCCATGAGTAAGAATAAGAATAGTATGGGTACTAGAAATCATACTTTAAAATCAAATTAAGAGTAATTCATAAGAAATTCAAGTTAAATCAACCTTCAAACCATCATTTAAATACTACCATGCATAGTTGAATAGTAAAGGGACATGCATAACTTAACTTCATCAAATCCACTGAAGATTCATAGAATTCAAACTTAAATCACCTAATTTCTACAGGCCACAATCCAATGCAAGTAAATACTTCAAAATTTAAAGAGCCCAACACTAAATAAATCTTAAAATCATAATTTAAAGAGAAGTGTTCTTGGGTCTTCATGGATTAAATGGAATCCACGAATCAAACCCACATACCTTGAAATTGATCAAGAGAATTGAAGGATTTCACAACAAAGATGATTTTCTCCAAATTTCTTCAACATTTCATCAATGGAGGTAAAGAGAGTTGAGAGAATTTTAAAATGAGTTGAAGCATGTTAGAATGGTTGAAAGAGGATTAGAGTTTGATTTAGGGGATTTAGGAGATGTTAAAAAGCCTAAAAAAGGCATAGGTTCTAATTAAATTACGAATTAATCATTAATGAAATTGACTAATTCACTAAAAATAGTACCACACGGAAGGGCTAAAGTGGCCATTTACTGGTACACGACCCATGTACCTGACCGTGAGGCCATACTTTGCCTCAACTTTGGCTTGAATTCTTGGGGGACTTTCTGGATCACTCCACGGGGGGTCTCACGGACTGTGTAGCTGCACACGGACTATGTACTAGTCCGTGGAGCATCACTTGGTCCGGAGTCCATCCCTGAACCTTATCCAATATTCTGCCCCACTTCACGAGACACCTCACGGGCCGTGAAGAGTCTCACGGACCGTGGAGTGATCCGTGGGACCTTACTGGGTCCCTGGCTGGGACTCTGACCTCTAGGAGCTTACTGGAAAACCACACGAGCACCCCCACAGACCGTGGACTACCAAACGGTCCATGGTCCAGTACTTAACCCAATTCCAGAACCTTGTTCTTAGTGACCTTCCAATTATGGGCAGTCTCATTGTTTTGGCCATAACCTTTCCATACAAACTCTGAATTGAGTGAAACCAGTTGCGTTGGGAAGATAATGCAAAGAGCTTAAATTTTATATTGGTCATAAAATACTTTTAAACCCATACAAAAATTTATGATCTTTCGAAGTGCACTTCCCAACCGACCCTACAACCTCACCAAATGATCCATTTTGAATCCGGCCACTTAAATACAACCCATCGCTACCAAAATTCAATCATGACCAATTTATCACTAACCTTGACCAACCATTACAAAGTTTGAAAACTTTGGATCATTACAGAGGTCAAACCATAGGTTCTCACCATGTTATGACAATAGAGCGTATATGGCGAGGATCGTGTCTACCTTTGTAATGTAGACACCTCTTTCCTTGGTGTAGAAGGAACATCCGCATTCCATGTAATAGTTCACATGGCCTTATATGTCAGTTATGATGTTACTCCTACATAAGTATGTTAGGATTATGAATGGATTTTGATAATGTTTCTTCTCTTGGTTTTAAACTTGCATTACTTTTCTATTGATCATGATTATTAAAATTGATATTATTTAGTGATATTCTATGTTTTTTGATGTACCTACTTACTTAGTACATTTCACATACTAACATATTTTTTCTTTGCCTATATGATCTAACCATATAGGGACTGATGACGAGAAAACTATTCCATTTCATGGCTATCTTGGGAGTTGAGTTAGAAGATTGTTGGTGAGTTCCCATTCTTCGGGAACAAGCCCCTTTATGATGCTTTTCTAGTAAGACTTTATTTTATTTCTTTTATGTATGTCTTGAGGGTGAGCTAGTAAGCTATGTTCTAGAACCCACCAAGATCTTATGATGTGGAGGCATGATTTGGACATTATGATGGCTGTAAGTTTCCATAAGAGAAACTATGATTTGATATTGATACATTATGCTTGCTTATTCTCTTTTTTTATGATTATTTATCATATGAATGCTTATGATATGAACACGAGGATTGGATAGGATGCCTTTGAGTGTCACATTCATTGTGTCATGGCTTGACCCTCAGCTTAGGTCATAAAATCTTGAATATCTTAAAATCTATGCGTCATTTAGGAAATCCGATGTCATACTCATTTTCAAGAGGTAAAATTATATAGGAAAAGGGTCACATTTGATTTTTAGGTCACCCATTTCGAATTTGGTTTGCTCAATGGAAGATGGAGAGAAAATAATGTGATTGTTCCATGGGAAGGGTTCAATACTGCCTTCCTCAACCATTTCATTCCTATTGAACTAAGGGAGGAAACGATGATAGATTTTATTAATTTCAAGAAAGGATCCATGAGAGTGAGGAAGTATTCCCTCAAGTTTAACAAGCTCTCAAAATATTCTTCTCACTTAGTTGCAGACTCTAGTGCAAGGATGAACAAATTTGTGTCAGCAATGTCTGACTTGGTCGGTGAAAAATGTCGCACTACCATTCTTTTTGGGGATATTGACTTGTCTCAGGTCATGACATATGTTGAGCAACTTGAAGGGGAAAAGATTGGAAAGAGGAGTAGTGAGGAGTCCAAGAGGGCTTGTTATGATGGTATATTTCAAGGTGTTCAAGTGGTTATTTTCAATAAGGCCATAAATTTTAAGGCCAATGATCCTCAAATGCTCCAGAAAGGTTTTCCAATGATAGGGTATCTAACCTTAAACCTTAAGGTGGTAATGGTGGGCAAATAATTCCAGGTGTGGAAGGCATGGTAAGAATCATGGTGGTAGATACTATAGTAATGTGGGTGCTTACTTTGGGTGTGGCAAAATATGGATTGACCAAATGATCAAAACAAAGTAAGAGATGTTCTTCCTCCAAGATATGGTGCTCATGGAGATCAAAGAGCACAATGTGATCAATAGGGGGGACTCCACATCACAAATTGTTTAATGCTTCTTAAAGGAGGCAAAGGGTGGATAAAGTGCCCAATGTTGTTCAGGTGTGTTAAATATTTTTTATTATGATGTGTATCCTTTATTTGATCTGGGTGCCACTCTATGTATCACTGTTCTATTTGTTGCTAATAGGCTTCATGTGTATCTCGAATTTTTATGTGAATCCTTTGAGGTGTATACCCCCATTGGTGAGTTTATTGTTGTTAGAAGGGTCTATAGAGATTATCCTATGTTCATTTTGTATAAAGTCTTGCCTTGTTATTTTTTTGAACTTAACATTGTAGATTTTGATATTATTCATGGGATGGATTAGTTACATGCATATGATGCTTCTATTGGTTGTAGAGCTCATAAAGATAAGTTCTAATTTCCTAATGAACCCATCCTTGTGTAGGAAGGTCATGATTAAGTGGTTAAGAGTAGGATTATCTCTTGTCTTAAGGCTACAAAATTTATTGCTAAGGGTTTCACTTATCATCTTGTAAGGGGTAGGGATGTTGAGTCTAAAGTCCCTCCTATTGAGTTAGTTTAAGTGGTCAATGTGTTTCTTGATGTCTTTCCCGATGAGCTTCCACGTTTATTTCTTGAAAGGAAAATAGATTTTGATATAGACCTCCTTCCCGAAACTCAATCTATTTCCATTCCTCCCTATTGTATGGCACCAGCGGACTTGAAAGAGCTAAAGGACCAATTAAAAGATTTATTGGAGAATGATTTTACTAGGCCTAGCAAGTCAGCATAGGGTACACCGGTGTTGTAAGGAAGAACGATTTCTCTCTTAGAATGTGTATCGACTACCGACAACTCATAAAGGTCACCATAAAGAAAAAGTATCCTCTACGAAGGATATATTACTTATTTGACCAATTGCGAAGGGCTAGTCCTTCTTCTAAGATTGATCTCCGGTATGGAAACCATCAAATGAGGGTAAGGGAGTATGATCTTCGTAAAATGGTTTTTTGACTATATATAGACATTTTGAATTTGTGGTAATGTCTCTTGGCCTAACTAATGCAACGATAATTTTTATGGATCTAATGAATATGGTATTTAAACCTAACTTGATATATTATTTTTGATATTCATTGATGATATTTTGATTTACTCACCAAGTGAGGAAGAGCATGTGAAACATTTTGTGTAGTGTTACAAATCTTGACGGATGAAAAGTTATTTGCTAAGTTTGATAAATGTGAGTTTTTGTGAAAAGAAGTGGTATTTCTATGGCATGTGGTGTCGGGTGAAGCGATTAAAGTATATCGTAAAAAGATAGAAGTGGTGAGAAATTGACCTAGGTGCTTTACTTCGACGGATATTAAGAGTTTCTTGGGCTTAGAGGGATATTACCAGAGATTTGTGGAGGGCTTCTCTTCAGTTGCTTCCACTTTGACAAAATTGACACAAACGAAGGTTAAATTTGTTTGGACAGATAAATGTGCAAAAAGTTTTCAAACTTTAAAGGAAAAGCTTACGCTCTCTCCTATCTTGGCTCTATCAAAAAGGTTAGATGGGTTTGTTTATTATCATTCTTCAAGGGTTGGTTTAGGGTGTGTGTTGATGCAAAGTGGAAATCTTAATGCCTATGCTTTTAGGAAACTCAAAGTGCATGACCGTAATTATCCTACCCATGATCTTGAATTAGCGATCATGGTATTTGATTTGAAAATATAGCATCATTATTTGTATTAGGTTCATGTAGATATGTTCACTGATCATAAAAATATTCAATATTTGTTCACCCAAAGAGATTTTAATTTGAGGCAAAGAAGTGGGGAACTCCTCAAAGATTATGATATAAGTGTATATTATCAATCGGGAAAGGCTAACATTGTGGTCAATGCTCTAAGTAGAGTGTCCATAGAAATTATGGTTTATATTTATTATGGTAAGAGGGAATTAGCAAGAAAAGTTCACTGGTTGGCTAGATTTAGGGTTAGGTTAAATGAAGTTTAAAATGAAGGTATGGTGGTGGTCAATTTTTCCAAGTCTTCTTTGATTGAAGAGGTCAAATTCAAACAAAACCTTAACCCTACTTTGTTAGAATTGAAGGCATTGGTGAAAGAGGGCAAGGTGGAGGTTTTCTCCCAAAGGAAAGATGAAGTCCTTAGATACCAAGGTAGGTTGTGTGTACCAAATGTTTTTGGATTGAAGGAATTTATTTTAAAAGAAGAACATAATTCATCCTATTCTATTCACCCCAGTTCTACAAAGACGTATAGGTATTTGAGGGAAATATATTGGTGGGGTGGTATGAAGAGAGATGTTGCATGGTTTATAGCCAGTTGTCATATTTACCAACAAGTCAAAGCCGAACATCAAAGGGCAAATGGCTTAGCCCAATATATTGAGATTCCTATTTAAAAGTGGGAAGAGATTAACATGGATTTTGTGATTGGCTTGCTTAAGACTAAAAGACATTTTGATTCTATTTGGGTTATTGTTGATAGAATGGATAAATCGACTCACTTCATATCAGTTAAGACAACATATGGTGCCAAAGATTATGTTAAGTTTTATATCCATGAATTGGTTTGATTACATAGGATTCCATTGTCGATTATTTTGAATTGTGCTTCTCACATTACTTCACATTTTATGAGATCCTTCCAAAGAAGCCTTGGTACTAAAGATATGCTTAGCACAACCTTTCACCCACAAATGAATGGTCATGCCAAAAGGACCATTTAAACTCTTGAGTATCTTCTTAAGGATTATGTTTTGGAAATTAAAGTTAGTTGGGATGAGCATCTTCAACTTATTGAGTTTGCCTAGAACAATAGCCATCTCTCAAGCATCAGAATGGCTCCCTTTTAATCTCTATATGGTAGACGTTGTAGATCACCAGTTGGGTAGTTTGAAGTGGACTAAATGGTTTTGTTAGATCTGGATTTTGATTTGGATGTTGTGGACAAGGTGAGATTGATATGGGAATGATTAAAGATTACTCAACATAGGCAAAAATCCTACTCCGATTTGAGGAGAACGGATCTTGAGTTTAGTATTAATGATTGGGTGTATTTGAAGGTCTCGCCAATGAAGAGTTTAGTTTGGTTTGGCATAAAAGGAATGTTAAGACCAAGGTATATAGGTCTTTATAAAATCTCGAGGAGAAATGACAAGGTTGTTTATGAGTTAGAGATTCCTATGGAGATGCGTATGGCTCATCCATTCTTTCATGTATCTATGTTGAGGAAGTGTGTATGTGATCCAGACTCTATTGTGACTTTTGAGATTGTTTGTATCGAGGAGAATTTTTCTTCCAAAGAAGTTCTAATTGAGATGTTGGATATAGAAGTACAGATGTTGAGAAACAAAGATGTAGCATCTGTCAAAGTTCTTTAGAAGAACCAACAAGTCAAAAGTGCCACTTTGGAAGCTAAACCGAACATGAAGAAGTGATATCCTTATTTTTTCTACTCTACTCAAGCCTAAGGTAATAATTAACTCCTATCTATGGTGTCTAGTCATGAATTTCAGCCCTAAAGTCAATTTGCATGCATACATTCTCCTTGCAGCAAGTTTTGATAATTTTTGATGTGTAATGTTTAAATTTCTTGAGAATGATGATTAAATTTCATTGATTGCACTTATATGGGCTAATAGTTGTCTAATCACTTTTCCAAACTATGTTTCTATCACATTCAAGGATGAATATTTCCAAGGGGGATATATTGTAACACCTCTCACGCGACTAAATACGTCCTTAAGGTGTATTTCTTAAATATTTGAAAATCCATGCATTATTTCTCAAATCGGCGTCATTGAGGAATCCTACTGAGTTTTAGTAGTCATGGGTATTCCCTCATAGGAAAACGTCAAGTTGGTGGCCTATAACCTTAAAGGGGTATCCAAGATTTAGTACGAGCAATGGGTGGATGAGCAGGGCCAAGAAGTGGGTCTCATTGGTTGGGAAGTGTTCAAATGTGCCTTCTTGGATTGATTCTTTATGATCGAGCTAAGGTAGGACAAGGTCTCAGAGTTCACCAACCTCAAAGAAGTGTCCATGAGCGTGAGGGAGTACGCCCTAAAATTCACCAATCTTGTAAAGTATGCTCCCTTCATGATTGCAGATCTGAGAGACTGCATGAGCTAGTTCATCTCCAAGATCTCGAGCGAGTGTCCAAATAATGTAGTACTGTATTGTTGGTCAAGGAGATGAACGTCTCCCATTTGATGATTTATGCAGAAATAATAGAGAAGGAGAAGCAAAGGGAGATGACAAGGGAGTCCAAGAGGGTTAGAGTTGATGGTGGGAGCTATTCTCACCAAAGATGTGGTGGTGACAATTTCAAAGTTAGCCAAAATGAAGGTGGACAAGGATCAACTAACACTCCTCCCCAGACTACAAAGGACAAGGGGGTTGCTCCTAAGCCCAAAATCCCAAGTTGCTTCAAGTGCTGAAGGCTCCACAAAGGACAATGCTTAGTCGGGTCCAATGTTTGCTTCAAATATGGGAAGCCTGACCATCATATTATAGATTGTAAGAGTTGCAGCACAAGGCCCCAATGCGAAGGTGGTCAATTTCAAGGCGCCTAAAGGACCAATAAGTTTTATGCTCTCTATGGTTGCCAAGAGGTTAAAGAATGTCAAGATGTTTTCACCGGTATGTTAAGAATTTTTTATTTTGATGCATATGCCCTTTTAGACCCGGGAGATAATTTGTCTTTCATAACCCCATTTCCAGCTAATAAATTTCATGAATGTTCTGAAGCCTTCCATGAACCCTATGAAGTAAGTTATCCCATAGAAGAGTCCATTATTGCCAGGAGTCTATAGAAATTATTCTATCTCTATTTTTCATAAAGTGGTCTCTTGTGACTCAGTTGAACTTTCCATTATAGATTTTGACGTGATTCTTGGGATGGATTGGTTGCATGCCTCATATGCTTCCATTGATTGTAGAACCCGTAGAGTCAAGTATCAAATCCTAAATAAGCCTATTCTTGAGTGGGAGAGTAGTAACTCTCCATGTAGGGGTCAATTCATTTCTTTCTTGAAAGTTCGAAAAATAATTTCCAAGGGGTGCATTTACCATCTAGTAAGAGTCAAAGATGTCAGTTTTAATATTCCTTTCCTTGAGTTGGTCCCCATTGTTAATGAATTCCCTAATATCCTTTTGGATGAGTTACTGGGTGTCCCTCCAAAAAGGGAGATAAACTTTGGCATAAATCTCTTACTAGATACTCAACCCATCTCAATTCCTCCATACAGAATGGCTCCTACGGATTTGAAGGTACTAAAGGAGCAATTGAAAGATTTGTTAGAGAAGGGTTTTATTAGACCTAGCCGGTCTCCATGGGGTGCTCCGGTTTTATTTGCATGGAAGAAGGATGAGTCACTGTGAATTTGTATAGATTACTGATAACTTAATAAGGTCACAATCAAGAACAAGTATCCTCTTTCGAGAATAGATGATTTATTTGATCGATTGTAGGGGGCGATGTACTTTTCCAATGTTTATTTGAGATCTGGGTACCATCGATTGAGGGTGAGAGAAAGTGACATTCCTAAGACAACATTTGAGATTAGGTATGGTCGCTTTGAGTTGGTTGTAATACCATTTGGTCTTACTAATGCTCTAGCTATATTTGTTGATCTTATGAATAGGATATTCAAGGCTTATCTTGATATGTTTATAGTGGTATTCATTGATGACATCATTGTTTATTTTTGAAGTGAGAAGGAGCACATGGAACATTTAAGGGTGGTATTGAAAATTCAAAGGGAACAATGACTTTATGCAATGTTTGAGAAGTGTAAGTTTTGTGTAGATGAGGTTTCCTTCCTTAGGCATGTGATATCAAGTGATGGTATCAAGGTTTATCCTAAAAAGGCTGAGACGGTGTGAAATTGGCCAAGGCCATCGACTTCTAAAGACATAAGGAGTTTCTTGGGCCTAGATAGTTACTATGGAAGGTTTGTGCATGATTTCTCTTCTGTATCGTCCACACTTACTAAGTTGACGCAAATGAAAACAATATTTATGTGGACAGATAAATATGAGAAAAACTTCCAATCTTTGAAGGATCAACTATTTTCAGCTTCAATATTGATATTGTTTGAAGGGAATGATGGGATCATTGTGTATTTTGATGCATCAAGAATTGGGTTAGGGTGTGTGCCGATGTAAAATTATAAGGTGATTTCTTATTCTTTGAGACAATTGAAAGAGCACGAGAAGAATTACCCGACTCATGATCTTTATCTTGTGGCAGTGGTGTTTTCTTTGATGAATTGGCGACATTATTTGTATAGGGCCCATGTGGATGTCTTCACTAACCATAAGAGGCTCCAACATGTGTTCACACAAAGGGATCTCAATTTGATGCAACAACGGTTGTTAGAACTCCTAAAAGATTATGACATGAGTGTGAAAAATCATCCCTGAAAAACCAATGTGGTAGCCGACCCCCTTAGTAGAGTTTATATGGGTAGTGTGTCTCACCTTAAAGATGATAGAAAAAGCGAATTGGCTAAAGATATTCATAAGTTTGCTCGATTGGGAGTAAAGTTAAAAGAATCCAGAAACAATGGTGCACTGTTGCTTCATGGGTCTGAATCTTTCTTCATTGAGGATGTCAAGGTTAAGCAAGATCTTAATCCTGCCTTAGTTGAGTTGAAATTCTTTGTGAAATATGTAAAGATAAAAATCTTCTCATAAGGGGGAGATGGTGTGCTCTGGTATCAAGGGAGGTTGTGTTTGCCAAATAACGGTGAGTTGAAGAAGTTAATGTAACAACCCGAAAATTTTCAAAAACTCCTTATGGTTGGTCTTGTATGATATACTACTGGTCATGGTTGAGTGTTTGTAGCTACGGGTTGATTTTAAGTGGCCGAACGCAAAACGGGTCAGTTGGTGGCCTTGAGAGGCCGTTTAGATAGTAGGCTTTGAATGAACATAAATTTTGATGCGGGTTGAACCGCGTGGGATACTATATATAAAATTAAATTTCTTTGAGTTAGCTTCACAGCGCAACTGGTTTCACTCGATTCGGAGTTCATATGAGGAGGTTATGGCCTAAACAGTGGGACTGCTAGAAATTCGAAAGACATTGGAGATAGGCTTTGAAAAGTGGCCAAGGATAGGGCCACGGTCCGTGAAACCTGTCACGGTCCATGTGGGGTGTTGTGAGGTTTTCCAGTGAGCTAGGGGTGTCAAGGAACCACCCCATGAGATAAGTCATAGGCCACGGACCACTAAATGGTCCGTATGCACTTTGACGAGCCGTGAACTATCCAGTAAAGTGGGACAGTAGCTTGGACAGACCATGGTTGGTCAAGGTGTCTAAGGCAAGGCTCACGGGATAGGTAGATGGACCGTCAACCCTCACACGACCCGTAAAATGGTCCGTCAAGTGTTCCAGAAAGTCCTCCGAGAGTTCGCGTTGAAATATTGGCTAAGTAAATTTTGATAGTGCATCTGGACGGTCCATGTGACCAGTACACAGTCATTGTAGCACTCCGTGTGACTCTGCTTAAACTTGAAAAGTTTCGATTCATTAATGGTAATTTCGTGATTTAATATTTCCCCAAGCCCCTTTTAGGTATCCTAAGGTCTCCTAAACCCCTAAATCAATCCCCAAACCCTTATTCTTTCATTCAAACTCTCCTACACTCACTTTGGAAATTCTAAAATCCTCTTAGCCTCCATTGAAGAAAGCTTGAAGAATTCAGGGAAGACAATCTTGACCAAGTTTGACCTTGCAATTTGTGGTGAAATTAAGGTATGTGGGACTTGATTCAAGGATCCTCTTTCATCCTTGAAGGCCCCAAGAACCCTAAACTTTTAAATTCAATTTTAAGCTTTCAATTAAGTTATGGGTTCTTCCAATATTATTCTAGATTAGTGTTGGAACTTGAGTGTTGTGGCTTTTAGGTGATTTAAACATGATTTTGAACTTCAATTCATGAATGTTCATTGAAACCCGTATTGATAAACTCGCATGTCCCCTTTCATGATTCTATTAAGCATGGGTAACTTGCATTATGACTAATTTATGGATTTCTACATGTTTTAAGATGAACTATCTTTCAAATTGTTAAATTAAGTTTGAATTCCATTACCCATGACCTTGATCTTCATTCATGGCCTATGCATGGTTATGATTATGATAAAACTCTTTATGAAACTCATGTTTTGTATGTTATGATAAGATATGTAAGGCTTGTGATCATATAGTCTCCTTGTTATGGCCCTATGAGCATTATGGGTGCTTGCACCACTTTGACATGGTCCAAGATTTGATATGATAAGTTATGTAGATGAGCTACTCTTATTGCATTGACAAGTTATGATCATGAAACGTTTTGTAAATTTTTGATGGCTATTGGCTCAAGCATGAACATGATTTGAACAATGTTTTCATTTTGACTAAGTATGCATGTTTTGAAAGTGAATATAAGTCTTTCGATCCAATTTAAATGTGGCATGTACCTATACGTATTCTCGTGGGATGAGACTTAGCACTGAGGGATTGGAGGCGGGTGGACTATCTCCATAAGGTCAATACTCCTTTTCGTCAAACCATGTGACACCATGGGTTAATTACCTATATAGGGAACTCTGTCATGTTACCCCTTATTTCAAGGGTGTTTAGGGTGCTACTTGGCAGGTAGTCCAGATTCGGGTAGTGGCTCACTCGGGTCTTTTCATTTTTTTGGTTGAGGTTACATCCCCGCTATATATATGAACATAGGATTGCATCTCATACATCATGTCATAGTGTCTTGTTATATTACTCTTTGGCTACGTGCATTCCTTTCGTAACACTTATCCCATTGAAATGTTGCTTGGTCATACTATACTTATCATATGCATTGCAAGCCCACATACTTAGTTCTTAATTGTGTTAACCCATATTCTTGTCTACATGTTCTAACCATGTAGGGACTGAGGGTGACATTTACATTCTACCAGATTACGCTTGATATCTTGTTGAAGCTTTGCTAGTGGTGAGCCCTCTTGTTCAAAGGCAATAACCACCGTCTATCTATAACTTTACTTTTATGTATTTACTTTCTATTGACTAGAGGGTGAGCCTCAAACTTGTCGAGGCCCCGCTAATCTATGTAGAGCCATTGTTTGAAAAATCTTTACTCTTGTACGTTGTCTTGTATGTTGGATATTTGGTTATGTAATACGATGTTATTTAGTTGGATTTATGATCATGTCTCTCTTATTATGCTATGACTTGGATGATTGGGTATTATGAATGACTATGTGCTATGTGCAGCCATGTTTTTTCCCATTCCTGTTATTGCCCCTATAGCTTGAGTCTCAAGTCCCCAATTCCTTAGAATTTACGTGTTATGTGTTTAGCGTTCGCGTTTCTGAATCGATGATGTGTGTAATGATTCTATGATGGCTTGATCAAGGGTCTTCAGGTCCTCTTATGCCATGTCACATCTAGGCCCCCAATTCGGGTCGTGACAATTAACAATACAAGAGGCTCACAAATCCTCCTATTCTATTAACCCTAGTACTACAAAGATGTATAGAGAGTTGAGGGAGATTGTCACAACCCAAAGTTGGGGCCTAGATGTGACATGAAAAAGGAGAACCCGAAAGTCCTCGATCAATATATCATAGCATTATTACTCACATCATTGGTTCAGAAGCACGAAGTAAACACATAAAACATAATTTTAGGGGAAATGGGACTTTAGACTCAAGCTATGGGGATACTGTCGGGAATGAGATGAGCATGAATCACATAGAACATAACAAGTATTTCTAAGAGGCGGGTAAGTAGGACTCAAGATATGGGGGCGTACCGGGTTAGGGGATTTTCCAGATAAGCACATTCCCATCATTCACAAGTCGAAACATAGTCATAAGCATAATAGGAACATCATTCTCATAGCCAAAACTCAATAGTCATAACATTTCATCAAGAAACACAATACAACGTGCAAGAGTCTAACATGTCCAAAATATCCTCTACATAAGATAGAGTGGGGCCTCGACATAATCCGGGATCACCCTCAAGTCATAAAGTAAGGAAACATAAAAAAAGACATAGGTAGATGAAAGGGGATGTTGCCCTTGGAACATAGGGCTAACCACAAGCAACACTTTGAATCTCGATTTGCCGTCTAGCGGAGGATGAAAGTCACCTTTGATCCCTATATGGTTAGAACATATCGACAAAGAGTATAGGTTAGCACAATAAAGCACTAAGTATCCGAGCATACAAATGCTTATGCACATGAACCTATAGAAAACTTAGATGGCAAAGGCACATATATAGAAAGAGAATATAAGGAAAAATAGTATATCAATATGCCATGATGATCATGATGCATGAAATGCCTTAATACATATAGTATACAGGGGATGTTACCGTAACCGACATCAAAACTCATGTGAGCTACAACATGAACTTGCCCAATGAGGCCTCCCATCGGATCGGAGAAGATTACTTGCCAAAGGTAATATACACCACACCTTATGGGCCTCCCATTTAGGTGTGATGGCCACCATCCTTACGACCCGGTCATTTTTTAAGGATTTACATAACATATCATATCATATCATAACATGCCTTATGGGCCTCCCATTTCGGTACCATACCTATGTTGACACATAGTTTCGGGAAAGGAGTGGGACCCTTGGGGATAGCCCACTTACTACTTCAATACTTCTCGGTACTAAGTCGTCATCCCATAAGAATATGTATACATATACATGCTTTAAAACAGAAACTTGACACTTGAACATCAAACCATGCATACTTGGGCTTAAAAGAAAAATTCACCTTCACTACTCTCATGCATATCTAATCAGAGTCAAATGCATTTCATAACCATGCTTCGTTGGGCTAAAAAGCGAAATACACTTTCATCTCAAACCTTATGCATAAGAGTAGCTCTATACTTGTCATAACTTAACATATCAATTAGTGTAAACACCCATGTTGCTCAAAGAGCCATATCAATAGACTATGTGATCACAAGCCTTAACATATTACATCATAACATGAGGGGCATGCCCATAACAAGAATTTCATCATAACCATGCTTTAATGCTTATGCCACGAATGAGGAATAAAGTGCATTGGTATTGGAGGATTCAATCTTTAAATCATAATTCAATAGGTAATTCAACATAATTCATGATAAAATCTCAATTCAAAACATAATGCAATTTACCCATGCATATTAA